>OOFE01045358.1:0-27932 GCA_900323365.1 Monocentris japonica | reverse complement strand
ACAGCCCCATACGCAGCAAGCTGTGAATGCACTGTGTGTTCTGACACCTTTCTATCATAGCCAGCATTAACTTTTTCAGCAATTTGTCCTACAGTAGCTCTTCTGTGGGATCGGACCAGACGGGCTAGCCTTTGCTCCCCACACGCATCAATGAGCCTTGGGCGCCCATGACCCTGCCGCCAGTTCACCGGTTGTCCTTCCTTGGACCACTTTTGGTAGGTACTAACCACTGCATACCGGGAACACCCCACAAGACCTGTCGTTTTGGAGATGCTCTGACCCAGTCGTCTAGCCATCACAATTTGGCCCTTGTCAAAGTTGCTCAGATCCTTACGCTTGCCCATTTTTCCTGCTTCCAACACATCAACTTCAAGAACTGACTGTTCACTTGCTTCCCAATATATCCCACCCCTTGACAGGTGTCATTGTAACGAGATAATCGATGTTATTCACTTCACCTGTCAGTGGTTTTAATGTTGTGGCTGATCGGTGTATGTTACACTGCTCATTTATGCACCATACCGCAGATTGTCTGCTATGTCCGTGTATATATTGTACATATTATATATACTGTACCTCATGATGACACCAAAATAATTTCCCGATAAACTATTCCTATTAAGAACACAATAAATTCAAATTTGACAGTTTCAATTTATTTCTTAATTATTTTGCGTTTCGGTTGATAAGCTGACTGAGGATACTGCTATTACTTCCTGCTGAATGTACGTTTAAAATCCTTTATAGGCATGCTAGCTCAGAAATAATCTGCACAGCTTGTTAAAGCAGTGGTAGTGTCCAGATTGGGTTGCAGAGATTTATGGTCTTCCAATGAAATGGCCTTTGTACCTCCCAAAAGTCACAGCCTTGTGGACACTGTCATACACAATAAAATAACCCACAGCAGTTTAGAAAGTAGGACAAATTACTTTCCCCCTCCTGTATGGCAATTAACTTTATACATTTACTTGGGAGGGATCCAGTATTACAGTCGGATATAATTTGCATCCAGCAAAGTGCCAGCTGGAAAACTTTTTTTGTGTTCTGACAGATGTTGAAAGTGCTCTGTAAGCTGCATGACTGGTTGTATCAGTTAATGCATCAATACAGTGACTTAATATTCATTTTGGAGATTTTTCAGTCTGAAAAGGATGTTTGAAGCTGATGTTGAATGTCACCCTCACAGAAGCCATTAAATTATAGCTTAAAATCATTAGAACAAAGGCTCTTTATTCAATGATGGCACCATATCAATTGGCATATTTTTCCCTTTGAATCTAGACAAACGTGAGACATGTAATGTCAGTGAGCATGTAGTACATAAGTCACACCTAGGTAGCACTAAAATATCTCCAAAATGGATTACTTGACATCGAAGAATAGCCAAATTGATTTCCAAGCCCTAAATCCTGTGCAAATCTCAAATCGTGGAGGTAAAATGGACTAGGATGAATCTGATCATTACTGAGGAATGAATGGGGGCTTAACGATGACTTAAAGGGCTTAGGGTGAAGAGATTACCAGTGTGAAATGAAGGTGTTGTATGAAGAGGAGAAGGGGTGGGGTGGGGTGCTGAGACAGAGGGGGCACTCTATTAGTGAAGGATGAAGAACACCTGAAAGAGACAAATTAAAGGCGAGACAGAGTACACATTACAATTCAGACCCACTCTCTCCAACCCCTTGATCCAGCCTTATCAGCTGTTGGAATTAAGTTGCCTCATCAATAAAACTGTCATCACATTTAGCCAGCGCAATTAAACAGATGGATGATTCCATAAAAGCAATTGTAACAGAAGTTACTGACTAGAATATCAATAATATAGAATGATTTTATATATCAACAAAACATGAGATACACAACTTTACACATTTTTGTTTTGGGATAGTTTCTGATACAATTTAAGAGGCAATATAGGCAATATTTTCACCCCTAGTTAATACTTGTCGTGAAGATGTGAAGTGCTTCTGCACTTTCACATTCATGGGCATTTTGCATGGACATTTTTGAGATTGATTCAAATTAGTGCTTACAGTCTGACATATTAAATCTAAGATTTGAGACAAACTAATTGGGAAGAGAGCAGTTCGAGCAGAGCAACACACGCTTCCAAGATTTTTACATCATAAAATGATAACAATGTGAAAGTGAATGCCTTTAAAGAAATTAACACACTCCTGGAAATCCCCTTGATCTTGGAAACTTCTGATGTATCAGAAATGGGGCCAGTGGAGCATTTAGTATTAGCCCTCTGTTAAAATCCCCACATGAAACGGCATAGCTTAATACCTTTACAAAAGAAATTCTACATGCTACATTCTATTCAGTTGTTTATAGCCTTTGCAACTGAGGCAAAAGCAAAAAAGCCTGCATGGAAGCACATCAATTGTACTTCAATACCACCTCAGATATAGGTGTAATGTACAGAGGCTTTTGTCTGCCACAACGATTTACATCAGTTTATTAACAAAGGTAATGTTTCATGGTGGACCAGATGTTGAGCTGAGGCTAGGTTGTTTGAAGTCAGGGCTGTTGCCTCTCGCATGAATAACAGGTCACCTCAACCATGAATTATAAAGCAACTTCACAATATCATATTGCAAAAGAAAAATCATTAGTGTCCTAATATAGCACATACACACTCTGGGACGTGAAATCCCTATTAATAAACATTCTGAAGTCAGACATCCAAAATCATTTCTCATTGCTTTTAGCACTTCCAGGCATTACAAATATCCAAAGAGTGTGATGAGTAGAGTTTTTGAAATATGTGATTCCTGTTAATCAATAACTTTACCATCATACAGCTCAACTGCAAAGTGTTGCGTAACATTCAACGTTCTGTTACCTCAGCACACTTCAGCTTTTATCTCTGAATATCAACCAAGCTATAGCTACAGCTTTCAAACAGAACACACTCACTGATGTCCTTATGTCAAGAAAACACTCCTACGTGGATACAGCTTGGTTGAGAAGTAATCTGAAACAGCTTCTGCTTTGGACTTATACTTTTGCTTCCTCAGTAAAGTGATAGCCCAGTCTAGTTCAACAGCTATGCTCCGGCAGCCTGCTGAGCCTGGAAACTTCAGTGTGCATGGGGGGGATTCTGATCAATGCAGGCAAGATTAGACATCAAGTGGGTATGTTTTTTTAACCTAGCCAAAAAAGTAGTGCCCACTGCACAGAGGATGGTTTCTGAACCTACTTTTAACTGCTCAGTACTCCTTCTGAAATGTTGCTGGGTGAGATAAAGGATTAGTTATATGTTGACAAACTAAAAGCTCCTCTGACATCAAAAGGATAATGGCTAATTAGATAAATATGTTGGAAAGGACTTCTCTCACACTATGTTTTACTGGCCTCTAGACTCACCAACAACATTTGAAAACTTATGTTACCCATCCACAGAAAAAAACACATCACTGTAAAGCCAAGAAAAGAATTCAAGTGAGTCAAAGTCAGGTGGTTTTACTGTTGAATTGCAAGCCTTTCCCAAAGGCCAAAAGAGAAACCACTGCCATTTAGACACAGCCAAACACATATTTCTATGAAGGCTAGAATAATTTAGCAAAAAAAGAGACTGTGATGCATAAATGGTGTAATGAGGTACTTACCATATGGAGTTTCAAAATACAATGCAGTGTTTTTAAAAACACCAACAAACTGAGAGCTTATTTTGTACATACAGAGAGCAATTTTAAAAGGTTAGGTGTCAAGACATGTTTCACATGGTTGAATTTTCAACATTTAAGTTAACCAAAGTATGTTTGCTCACAAACAAAATTGACTCACCAACTGCTACTTGTCCGGACATACATTTCAATTGAAGCTTTTGCAGATTTTTACGAGGCAATGGTCAGTCACAATGAAGGCAGACAGAACAAAGAGAAGAAATATATAAAAGAAATATGTAACAGCACAGCATGAATTTGATTTGAACACATGCAGGAGCAAACACGAAGCAGCCTTGTCAACACAAATTGTGGGCTCTATTGCACCTTTTTAGCCATATCCTGGTCTAAAATAGTGTTCTGCTCTATTAGACAGCACACAGTGGAGAGGAAAATAAACCCAGGAGGGGTCCACCCTAGCTTACAGAAAAAAACGCTCAGCAAGATTTCAAGGTGACAGAACCTCACTGTGGGTAGTCTGGGTAGAGCTTGTACTGTGGCTGACAGTAGTTTCAGAGGGGTTGGATTTAAGACCAGCCCCTCTATTTATCCAAGCAATATAGGCATTTTGATGGATGCAATGCACTTGAGTTTCTGTCTGCATAAAATTGTGTCTCTTTACATTTACCATTCTCTTTGTTAGTTGTGTTATACACAGAGAAAGTAGTAGATAGATAGATAGATAGATAGATAGATAGATAGATAGATAGATAGATAGATAGATTACATTATTTTAAATTATCAATGCCATCCATTTATTTGTCAGATTAATAAAAATATTTGTATTGGCAGGAAGGTTGAGTCATGGTGATACAATTCTTATCATCCTGTATTTCATGAATTTAAGTATATTTCTTTAACAGGATGTGTGATGTCCACACCAGGAGACAATACCACAGAACCCATCCACCTCTCCAGCCTGCCCATCACAGCCAGGTGAGGTGAGGATGGAGTTGGGGGGAGGGCTCCATGCAGGTAAGCCAGAAAGCCAGAAAGCCAGAGGGCCCTGATGTCATCAGCCCCAGGGTGCTCAGTTAGAGAGCATGTGCCAGTCAGTTAGCAGAGGTTTTTCATCACCTCTTCAACCTATCCTTGAGGCTGAAAAACCTTGTGGAAAACCTCCTGCATTGTTTCAGTGGCTAAGAAGGGATGCCCCAGGGCCCTAAACCATTACAGGCTGGTGGCACTGACATCACACATAATGAAGACCTTCGAGAGGCTGGTCCTGAAGCACCTCCAACACCTGGTGATGGATTCCATGGATCCCCTTTAATTTGTATACCTGGCCCACATGGCCCTGCAGGATGTTATCATATACCTCTGCCACAGGGATTATTCCCACCTGGAGAGGCTGGGAAGCATGGTGAGAATCATGTCCTTTGACATCTCCAGTGCTTTCAACACCATCCAGCCCCTCCTGGTCAGGGAGAAGCCCAGAGTGACGCAGCTTGGTTTCCTGAATTATGCACTACCTGAAACAGGCCACAGTTTGTCTGTCTCTGGACAAACAGTATGTCAGAGTACCACAGGGACACCCCGGGGGACTATACTGTCACCTTTCTTGTTCAGATCAGACTTAACCTTTAACTCAGAGTCTCGTCACCTCCAGAAGTTCTCTGATCACTCCGTTATTGTGGGATGTATCAGTGGAGAGCTTTGTCGGTGGAGCAGAGAGAACCATCTGCAGCAAAGATAAAGAAGATGGTAGTGGACTGCAGATGGAACAAGAAGTCACTGACACCTGTCACCGTCCAGGGTGAGGAGGTAGATATGGTGCAGTTCTACAAGTACATAGTGCATATTGACAATGAACTGGAACGGTCCGACAACAGGGAAGAACTGTACAAGAGAGGGCATGCAGACTGTTCTTCTTGAGGAGGCTCAGGTCTTTCAATGAGCGCAACAGACTACTCTACATGTTCTATCTATCTATTGTGGCCAGCACACTGTTCTTTCCGGTGATGTGTTGAGGAGGTGGCATCAAAATTGGGGAGGCAGGCAGCATAAACAAAGA
This sequence comes from Monocentris japonica, assembly GCA_900323365.1. NCBI lineage: Eukaryota > Metazoa > Chordata > Actinopteri > Trachichthyiformes > Monocentridae > Monocentris > Monocentris japonica. The sequence continues at coordinate 22,247 of OOFE01045358.1, read as the reverse complement.
GGTGAAAAAGGCTCTGTTATAGGGCTGAGCACACCCTGAATGCAGTAGCAAAGGGAAGGGTAAGGACTAAACTGAACTCAATTTCAGATAAACCTTCCCACCCCCTCGATAGTGAGCTGATGCAGCTATGAAGCACCTTCATCCTCCGCTTCCTCCCCCCCAGGGTGCCACACAGAGAGTCTTATGCCTAGTTGGTCATTTTTGTTCCATATTAATAAATCAACCTACAGAATATTTATTAATTGCATCAACCAACGAATGTCTTTACTGTTGTTGTTGTTGTTGATTAATAAGTGTGCCCTATACTTTTTAAAAGCAAGTCACTGTGGGATCTGCTTTTGAAATATCACACACCAAATGAACAATGGTTCTGCTATTGAATTATCACTAAAATTAATAGGTTTAGATGTTAATATATATAAATATTTGGGCCACTTATACATATATAGAGTAGAGAGAGAGAGAGAGACAGACAGGCACAATGCACAGCCTATTTTCACGGGTCATTTCATCTCTGTGTAGTGCATTTTACTCAGGGTAGGCTGCTGGACTGCATAGAAATATGATTCTGGTGTGAACAGCCCAGCTGAGGTGACCTGCATCTGTACATATTTCTGTACATCCTCTGCATATGAGTCGTCACATATGACACATTTTCTGCATGTATGCTACATCCTTGACATTTAGAACAGACAATAATGCACATGTGCTCTGTATATTTTGCAGTCAGTATCATCTTTTAAATGACTTCTTAAAACATACTTTTATCGTAAGGATCTTTTTTTTTGCACTTTTATCGTAGGTTTCTGTGATACTATTACTTATTTTTTCCTTGTTGCCTTGTCTGCTATTTATTCCTTTTGTTTTATCTGGATCGTTTTTACTGTTGTAAAACTCATTGTTCTTTTGGTCTTATTTATCTTATTCTATCTTATTTATCCTATTTATCTTTGTCATTGTTGTGTGAAGCACTTTGTAACCTTGTTTTGAAAAGTGCGATATAAAATACAGATTATTATTATCATAAGATAATTATATGGTACCTCCATTTGGAGTTTTGATAAGTGCAGTTAGCAATGCACATATGAACTAAATCAGCCCTTTCTGTACATGTTATCTAAATCTGTAAAGTGAAGATATTGACAAGCTATATAGTTTTCAACAATGCACCTCTACATGCTTAAATACTTTCTGTGCATATGTGGCCTTCTGTAGACTTTTCTTTTCCACTGAATAATTTCAAATGCCCATTAAGCAACACTGTCAAATGATCCGATTTCCCAAAATGTCTACATCATTTAAATGACCAGTTCAGTGTTTTAAGTGCAGCTATGGATGGAGTCAGGGCACATTCTTGTAATTAACAGCTTGTAATGGTCTACAGTGATGAAACCATCTTTCCGTCCTTGAATAGCTCCCACTATTCCTCTGTATTTGATCTCCAACCGATCGGTTACCCCCATTTGCCTCAGACAAGTGACACTGATGCCCGAAAGTGTGAATGTCTGTGTATGGCTACAGCAATAACAATCTGTCTTAGTAGAAAGGGCTAAGGTGTGCCAAATCATTTTGTTTTTCATGCACTCAGGTATTTTTATTGGGGTATGTGTAGTTGGGAGGTAACTGTGATTGCCTCTCACGTTCCATGGGACTGTGGGGATTAATAATTGTAGATGAGCAAAAAGCTTACTGCCCTCGCATAGTATATTCACGCTGATTTAATGTGTATGGATCACTGCCTGAAGTGAAACAACTGGTTTGACTGCAGGACATTCCCACACAAATGGTGTGGGTCGGATTAATAAAACAAAACAAAACAGAGAGATTGTGTAGGTGCATTTCACCATTCCCCTATTCCTCACACCTCTTTCTATTATTTTTTTGGCCTAATTCTTTTTTTGATTTTCAGTCCAGTCAGCTTGTGTTGTGTGAAGCGGTTCAAGACTCACCAAGACTGAAATCTGAGCTGATCTGAGTGATCCTGGCAATGGGAGTTTAGCTCAACAGGAACAAACCGGAAGGGAAGCCCAAAGCCCAATCGCGGAAAGAGTTCACGTCACAAGATTGAGTTCACAAGATTGCCAACTCGTACTTACAGTGCACCACTGAGAATGAGAAAATGTTTTTGAATGACAGAATTGGTTAGTGTGTGATCATCTTCATGTGTGTGATGCACCATCTTTGTACCATTGCATAAGTGTGCACAGCTTCCCAACAGCACAGCAAGCAGACCAGTCATTTAGTCTGTACTGCCCTCGTCAGGCAAGATTTGCCTGACAAGTCTTGTAGTCTGACCTAGGCTTAAGAAGAAGTCTACTCGCCCAAAACGCCCCTCATCAACACAGCAGCCAGCCAGTCTGTTCGGTAAACTCACAAGTTGCTTTCTGGCGGAAACAGGCTAGAGGAGAATCTGATCGATTTCAGACAGATTTCCCTCCTTCTGAGAATCGAGCCGGCAGCAAGTATCAGCAAGGATTATCTGGTAGTGTGAAGCATTACAGACTAAATCTTAACCCTCCCGATTGACTTGCAACCTGGTCGGTGACGCCCACGATAATATCAAACATGTTTGATATTTACGATTCTAAATCAGCAGAGGTCCAGGCAAGAGGCAGGAGATACAGCAAGCTCCAAGATGCAATGTCCATCTACATTGTTGTTTTTACTAAATTCAAGTTAGTTCCTGCAAGACTAGACGTCCTGAGGCGGCAGGAATCTGTACAGGAATCATATCATTTAGTGTGTAACCCATGGCCCCTAACTCTGTCATCTAGTGTGAGCATTTTAACCACCTGAGGCGAAAAAAATTCTGTCAAATCTGTCAGTATGCTTGTGATGCAATGCGTTTGCAAGATCGGTTAGGATTTTATAATTTGTGTAGTGGGTTGCAGGCATTAGTGAACAATTGGTGTGCACTGACTCAGAGAGGAGGGGTGTGGCATGTGACAAAGGTGAAAAGCCAGACACAAACACATTACATTGTAAATGGAATACACTTTAAAAGGAAACTGGAGGTAATGTGGCAGTTCATTTTGCACACAGCGCCACCTAGACTATTTGAGTGTTAAGACAACTCACACAAGAGTGACAGTGCAAGGAGTACGTGTGCTTGACCTTTGTGGACAGCGTGTACGTGTACACAAAGGAGTTGGTTGCGCACACTGGTGCTTGAAGTATGTTTAACTCTTTAGCCCTCTATGCCACCAGGACACAATCACGATCAATTTTTTTTCTTTATAAGGACGACAATAGTCTGATAATAGCTTTGGTTTGGTCTTTTTGGTGTTTTAATGTTGCCTTGTGAATGTAAATGATAAAAAAGTGTTATTTTTTAATTTTGTTATGTTTGGGTTATTTTTGTTTTGCAACTCTGCTTTGCAAACACCAAAATTTTGATTTAATACATTTGCTGAGTGTTACAGAACTTGAATAATGTCGCAAACAAAATTGTCAGAATTGTCCACAGAAACCAGGAGACCAACTTAAAGATCTGATTCTGTTGAATTATCAACAGAACACAATAGCTGTAACGAACACAATAGTTGTGATGAAACTGTTCATGAAAAGGTTGAAATCCCAAAGGCTGATGTGACTGATGCATTTTTAAACAATAATTATTTCAGTGTGGGTGGGTTTCAAGAACACTGTACCACTATCCACTTACATCAGCAAACACTGCAACGTGTTTGAGCACATGCAACACATGTTCATCTGGTAATCTGTTGACATGAAATACCAAACACCCACCTACCAAATCAGCTAACCAGTACACAAAATGTGTGTGTGTGTGTGTGTGTGTGTGAGTGAGAGAGAGAGAGAGAGAGAGAGAGAGAGAGAGAGAAGCATAGGCAGTGGGGGTGACAGGTTGTTTGAAAGGAGAGAAAAAGAGAAAGAAAGACACACTATGCCAAACTATGCAGCACATGTGACAAATGTTCAACTTGTAATTTGTTTAAGTGATATATTTTAAAATATGTTTTCCATTTTACACTTCAGCCCACCAGCTCACCAATTGGCAACGACTTGGTTCGTGTGTGTGTGTGTGTGTGAGAGAGAGAGAGAGAGAGAGAGAGAGTAGAGAGAGAGACCTCAACTGATTCCCTCACACTGAATCTCCACGGTGTCTGGTCTGCCAGATTATTCTCACTCTGATGCCTCCTAGTATATAAACTTCAGTCAGGCCACCACACATGATTTGTCTGTTACCACTGACCACACTGCGTCAAAAAAGTCCATGCGTAATAAACTACTTACGCTACTATTTTGGCCAGACCAGTGCACCATTGCTTGGTTATGAGCCGTGTCCCCGCTGAGTGCAAATGTTGAACTTGTCAAGTGAAACTCCCGTTGACCCGAAGACGAGGCATCCTCACCGTTCAACGTGAATCCGGACCAAGTCCCTCTGCTCTCCGCCGCCGGAGCGCTGCGCTTCCGTCTCCGGCACCGACTCCTCAAACTCCCCACAACAACCGTACTCGCTCTTATCAGCACCTCAACTTGCGTCCCATTTTCCCCGTAAAAGCGTTTATTTCCACGCTTGGTTAAATTATCGGCGCTAAGAGAAAGGACCGCCTTGGGAGAATCGCTTTGATCGGGCACTTTAAAATCACGGGAAAGTTTTTGTTGACCGAGGCAAACTGTATTATTTCCCAACGGCTGCCGCACTTGGAGCGAAGTTTCTCCGCTTGCAGTATATTCGGCAACGTTGTGCTTTTGGCCGCCGCTGTTTGTAGATTTGGCACCCGTTGACCTCTCGGTAATCCCAGCCAATTCATCAGCCAGTACCTCGCCAAAATTAGCCAAATCCACCGCGGAAAGCTCCCGAGGAAAAGCTTTGATAGTCGGCAGCGGGCATGAGGGAATGCATCTTACCTCCGCTTCAGTTATGCCCAGGGTGGAAGTTATGGTAAAGAGCCAAACCCACTTAGCAAAAATGCTCGTCTCCATTCTACGTTAATTTCGACTTCAATTGTGCTAAAAACACATCATGATACTCTTTAGGATTTGCCTGTCTGTCATCACGTTGTAAAGTCGAGTCTGTGAGTCTGCACTGTGGGGAGGTGGGGAGGAGTAAAGCGGACAAGTGCTCCCAAGTACTGATGCAAACGATGCACCAGAGGAGGGGCAGGAGGCTGGATGCTGTATGGTAGGAGAAAGAGGCTATTGCCATCTTCAGCTCAGCCTTGATGGGAAAATAATGATTGGACATACACACACTAATTCGTTTTTCATTCAAATTACATTTCTGCAGAATGGTAATTGAAGCATCGCATCAGGCCAGGTGTTCTCAAAGTGAGGCGCATCGACCCCCCGGGGGTTCAGCGTCAGTAATGAGGAATAGCTTCATACTGTTTTGGACTGAACACTAGTTTTTCAGGTATGTGAATAAGCAAGGTTTTGACTACATCATTTTTACACTTGTAGGTAGAACCAAAACATTTTTTAAAAAACAATAATCTTTAGATCTGGGGGTCCCTTGGTGAAAATCGGAAAATATGGATTTATTCTGGGGGTCTTTGTCCTGAAAAGCTCCTGTCAGACGCTTTATGGAAGATCCAATAAGGCTATGCATTTTCCATTAGTTGAGACCTAGATAATCAATTATCACCATAGCCTGTGTTCACATCAATTATACCATGCCAGTAATGAGTCTGTTGAGGCCCAGCTGGAAAATGACTTAGAAATTCCTTTTCAATTAGGCTACACTCTTGCATTATCTATTCATACAGTAAGTATTTCTGCAGCTTCCTCAACTTTTACCTCCTGTCTAGTGTGCTCTCTTCTCTTATTAAAGGGATTTCTGCCAGATAATGATCAGAAGAATCCAAACAGGAAGTATGTATGTTACCTCATTCTCTATCAAACTACTATGGTCTGCCTGGCTGTCTCATCAGCTTCTCAACTCTTTCCAACCATAAACTTGAAAAAACATAAATACGGCTGGCTATGCAGAGCCCTTGGAATATATTGTTCATGTTTCGCTATAGTTTGGGCTTTGATCCAGGCAGTTAACGGTAAACCATTAGGAGAACCAGAGCCTGTCCTAACCCTCTGATTAGATTCTATTTCTGGGCAACATTTAGTCAATAAGATCAGGATGTTGTTGACTGGTGACTGATGCCGAAGAGACTCTCTATATTGAGCTGTTCTCCCCATCGCTCTGAGCTGGGATGTGCTCCTGTTCCACATACGGGTCAACAGCACAGAGACGTCTTTCATTGGCAGCGATTAGTGATGCAGTGTGCAAGAGCTGTCTCAATCTGTTTCAGTTAGCCTCCACCAGACAAGAGGAAACCAGTCTATAATGCAGATTGATGGCTGATTGAGAATTTCAATCATTGAAGACACTGGCTAACAGACTCAACTCTGAGCTATAATGTAAACTTAAAGGGGCACCCAGCTAGAAAAATGCAAGAGAGCTCTTAAAGAAAATAGTGACAGTGTTTGACAGCTGTGTATGACTTTTACACATACCTGAAATTTTTACTGAAGTTTGTATTACTTATAAACATGAGAGTGAAGGAGATTTCTATTTTGAGTTACAATGAGAGAATAAAGTTGCTCAGTTTCCAACTGCATCTTAGTCTTTAGAAATCTACGCAAATCAATGATTGATATGCTAAAAACCCTACTAACCAGACTGAGATCAATTCAAAAATTAAAAAGACCCATGTAGACCAAAGAAAGTACAAGTAGAATATTGCATGTGCAAAATCCTATATATCTTATATGATGAACAGAGAACAAGTTTCACTTTGCAAGATGGCAGATTTCAGAACTAGATGTATATCACATTTGTGTGCAGAAGATGACAGCTGAGAGGAATCATTGTCTTTCGGCAGACAAGATTGCTGCTTTGCTGGCTGTCACACAGACTGAATACAAAGTGTGTTATGCTCCCTGAGCTCGTAGTGCGATGATAAAAACACCGATAAAAACAGTGTGAAAGGCACTGTCAGGAAAGGGAGGCGAGAGTAATCTGAGTTTCTGGATTGTTCTGTTTCTTTAATTAAACAGAACCAATAATTCATTGGAAGAACAAAAGAGTGATGCAGCCTGTCTCTGAAACTAGACCTTTTCCACTCTGATGTCAGTTTCACTTTCACAAACCTCCTGATTACGGTGTTGTTCATTAGGGAGAAACAATATACCGTTACACCTCCTATGCATATAACCCAAAAGAAAAATGCAGTGGAGAAGGACAAAGCCAGTCAGGGCATTAGTCATGCACAGTACATTCCCTTAGCCTTCTGCTTCAGCTAAATAGCTAACATCTGCTTTCACTGCTATGGCTTAGTATTGAGTATAAGCAGCAGTGGTGCGTGTGCCACCAAAACCACACACACTTTGCCATACAAAGAAGATCTCTCTTTTCTGCATGCAATGATTATCTATAACACTAATTCTATTTTTTCAGATAAATTGAATGGGAAAAGTGTATAGCTTCTATGGAGGTTGTTTGATTTGGCTTTATCCAGACATACATTGTACCACTGATGTTGAGCTGATGGACTTTGAGGTAGCCATAGCATAGCTTAGTTTAATGATGGACACCTGAGACATCCACTTCAATTATAACACCGAACTCACCTCTGGGACACCAGAAGTGAAAAGCGAGATTTCAAGTAATGATTTCAATTACATTATTGAGAGATAAAGTGAAATGCAATACAGACAGAGGGTTAAGTGGTCTGACCCCTTTGAAACGCTGCAGGCTTTATCCATTTGATGCCACACATCTCTTTTTTGAAGTGGATGGATGCTTGATGCAGGGTTTTAGGCAATCCTATGTGGTTCGCTATGTTTTCAACATAGCGAAGTGGTGAGATGCTACACTGTGTTATTTACAGAAAAGCTATAAATTGTAAATGTGGAAAACAGATCTGCACAGATACATATCAATGTCCATCCTAATTAACAGAAAATTGTGTAGTGGTATATACATTAAAATTGTAGGAGGAAAGTAATATTACTTATGAGAAGCATAAAATCATATATTTTAAAAAACATATAGTTTTATTGTACTGTCATTCTTTTATAACCTTGTTTGTGTTCATGTTATTCAATGCTCATGTTATTGATAGATGTTCATCAACCTTCAACCATTTAAAAAGCACAATTTATTCAGCACAGAGTTTGCAATCAAAGAAGTAGATTTCTCCATTAGAGTATCTCTTAACCAGTACATTTTAAACCAAATTTCATTCTTCCAAGACTCCATTTAGCCTTTAGTCTTATGAAAGCCCAGCTATCTTTTTGTCAGTATGCTCTGGTTCCTTCATGCAGGTTAGAAACTGTCCTCCCCTACTTTCCTTCCTTCCTCTTTATAGTATGGTGGCTAGGAAACATATTAGGTTAATATAGTAAATTGGAAAATTGTGCATTTTATGATAAAAGAACCACATATTCCACACAGTTAGGAGAAACCGCAAGGAATTCATGTTTTAAGCTATAGGGCAATTACAGATTTTCCCTTGCTCCACTCAAATGTATTGATGTTCCATGGACCCATGGTTCCATTGATGGCTTGTAAGAATAAAAGGAAAGAAGATGAGCTAATGGCTCCAGGTTAGTGTATTTTTACTATGTGCAGAATAATGGTAAAACATACCCAAGGGCCAATTTTTCATCAGGGGTTTAGGTTGTTTGAGGGTTTTTAAAAGCTGCCTTGCTTTATGAGCCCCAAAGTAATAGTTGTGCAGTCTAGTTAACCAGTCAAGTATTTCCTATAGTAAGACCAATAGGAAGCAGTCTTCAGAGGTGTTGACTGATGAATGCATTTTTCTGTTTATATTTTGTAGATTATGCCCTTCCCTGTCTTGTTTGTCCTTTCACTGATTATTCTGGCAAGGTATATTTATATCATATTAAAATCACATTATGCCACAAATAGTCAACAACTACTTTGTATTGTTTGAGTAATCAGCAAAAGTCAGTAATAATACGGCCCCTAATAATTAGCAGATAGAAACAAAATGAGCAGGACCTTGATTGTTCCACATTGCATGCATTCATTATTACCAGTGCTGCTGCCAAAATGTTTTTCAGAACAATGTTTTATTCATATATCAAGGAAACAAAGCAGGAAGAAAGAAAATTGGCCTTCTTATGCACGGGAAAACCATGGTAACTGCTGTGTTCATTGTGGTGCTGATCTTAGACCTTGTCTTAGAGGTGTCATTCAAGCTAGCAAGAACAATAGATATTTATCAGTACAAGGCTCGAAACCTGAGTGCCCTGCTTGCCAGTATGACTGAAGAAGCACTACTGATTGAGGCAAATCAAGTGTGCTCTCTTGATTTGGACAGTATTTCTACTGGAGGAGTGAGTTAATCTGGTTTCTCCACCTCCATTACACTAGCCATACTTCATGAATAATCTTCTAAGCTAAGTAGTGGTAACCAGAGTTTGTCAAAACTCTAATCCAGGATTGAATGGCCAGATGCTTGTTTAGGAAGGAGATGCACTTACGATTTCTGGTGACTAATAGTTCTCTACCTACACTATATGGCCAAAAGTCAGCGGACACCTGACCATCACACCTATATGAGCTTGCTGGACATCCCATTCTAAAACCATGGGCATTAATATGGAGTTGGACCCCCCTTTGGGGCTATAACAGCCGCCACTCTTCTGGAAAGGCTTTCCACAAGCTTTTGGAGTGTGTCTGTGGGAATTTGTGCCCATTCAGCCAAAAGAGCATTTGTGAGGTCAGGCAGTGATGTTGGACGAGAAGGCCTGGCTCGCAATCGGCGTTCTAATTCCTCCAAAAGGTGTTCAATGGGGTTGAGGTCAGGACTCTGTGACGGCCAATCGAGTTCCTCCACACCAGACTAGTCTAACCATGTCTTTATGGACCTCTCTTTGTGCACAGGGGCACAGTCATGCTGGAACAGCAAAATGCCTTCCCCAAACTGTTGCCACAAAGTTGGAAGCGCCCAATTGACTAAAATGTCTTTGTATCCTGTAGCATTAAGATTACCCTTCACTGGAAGGTAGTGTTCTCCTGGCATCCGCCAAACCCAGATAGTGAAGCATGATTCATCACTCCAAAGAACACATTTCCACTGCTCAAGAGTCCAGTTGCGGCGTCAGTTCACAAACTGACTTGTGGCAAAGGTGGCATCCTATGACAGTGCCACATTTAAAATCACTGAGCTCTTTACCACCCATTCTATCTTCTAAATGTTGGTCTATGGAGATTTCATGGCTATGTGCTAGATTTTATGCATCTGTAAGCAATGGGTGTGGCTGAAACAATACAGACCCAATACACGTTTGCTGTGTCTGTCTGTGTGACTACCAACATCTCTTCCCTGATCAAGATAGAGCCAACAAAAATGAATCCATGATCTTACCCCTATATGACATGGTCTATCACAAACTATGATATCATATTATACAGTGTTTGGATTAAAAGGTTTTTGTCCAAGATACAATATATGGGTTATATATTGTAACTATAGCTTCCTAAATTTTAATACTGGAAGTAAATGAGTCATGTCACTTGTAGAGGTCAGAGGTCAAAAAAGTCAAGCTGACCTTCAACGCTTCCTCTGAGACCTGAAGTCACCACATAGGAATTAGAAGTGGTTCATTCAAAAGAGAATGATCAGGTAAACCCAGGTCTCCATTTACTAAGAAACAATAAGAAATAGGACTGTAATATGCAATTTTGTGTAAAGAGACAAAAGTTGTTTCCTGCCAAAGGGAATGGAGCTCAGCTTTATCTAGCAAGCACCTCCTCAGAAATAATTCATCCTTAGCTTTCTTTTTAGGCACCACCCCTACATAATATGATTATGTCACAATACTTTGAGCCGGTGCTGGTGAACAAGACAACTGCTTGTCTACTTCCTGACTATGTTTCACACACATTTCCATATTTCCTTGTTGGCAAGAAAGGAAAGCTACACACTCCTGAAATCTGATCTGCATCTAATGAAGAAAATATTTCATTAACTATATAGCATTTAATTCTAGTATTAAAATTTAGGAAGCTATAGTTACAATATATAACCCATATATTGGATCTTGGACGAAAACCTTTTCACTATTACTCTATAACTCTATAACATATACAATTACTTGAAGAAAACATACAGTGTTCACCAGAGGCTACTGAATCACTTGATGCTAAACATTTGGTATACCAGCCAAATAATATATCAAACAAATAAAAAACACACCAAATATGTACATATGTATATAATTTGACATACTTGTAACTGGGCCAATCTGTTTAGTTGAAATTGTTCATTAAATGACAAATAGGTCTGCTTCTGTTCTGTTAGTGTTGTTAAAATGGAATAAAGTGAAATGGGAGTAAGAGACTTTTTTTTCTTTATTTCTTAGATTTCCCACAATTTTCGCAACTTCCATCCATCCATCTATTCATACATACATACATACATTCATACAGTACATCCATAGATTTGCTCTTTGGTATGAAACTGAATAAATCCTGCTTTTACTTTGACTAGGCTTACACACTCCTCGGTGAGTTTTGGCAGCAACATCCTGTTGTCATGTTTCTCCTTGTGAAGCAGTTGTATTCCAGTCCCTTTTCCCTAACTTAATTAGTCATGAAGAGACACATGAAAAAAGGAGAAGGTCATTTTTGTTGTTTAGCGTACAGATACAAAACTTCAGGACACAGATCACTACCTCCATCTGCTAGCCAGTAACCACTAATGAGGTCAGCAGTGTCTTTCCTGACTAGTCTAAAGGCCATGGCAAACTTCAAAACACTGAACTTTGCACAATTACGAGGGATGAGGGAGGGGGTGGGAACTCCCACACAGTGCATCAGTAATTCACAAAGTGAAATATTTCATTCTGCAGAAGACCCCTCTCATTTTCAGGAATGTCATTTTTGAGTCCTATGAAGGGGCGGGAGAGAGACATCCTTCTAGATATCAATTATTAACCAAAGCTTATATCATAACCTCATAGATCAAAACAGCATGCTTGTAAGATACTAGAGGGCATCTCATATATTTAGCACTACCAGAGAAACACAAATCTAAGACGGAAAGGTTAGGCATTTGAAATCTGACACGAGCACAGAAGTCTTTGTAATTTCCCTGACAGGTACACGATATGGCAGAGGAGCACTGTAGGGTATGTGAGTCTATCTTTGTACTTCTCCATCAGAGGCAGAGGATTTTGCACCACCACAGAATAGGGTTCCTGTGAAAATGAATTTTTTATGATATTGCTACCAGGCTATGATTGGAAGCATAAGAGTGGATTTGCATTCCAAACTGCCTCTTGTGCAGAAATTTCATCATTACCAACTTTAGATAACAGTCTTAATGCACCCAGCAGTCCAAAATCGTGTGGGGTAGAGTTTTTTACTGTCTCCCCTGAGGTTAAAACCACAAGGCAGGTAAAAATATTTACCCTAAGTTAAAAGCCCATCATTCTCTGTCTCATTAGAGCCATATTTGGTACTAGGAAGACTAGATTTCAATTTATGCCCCCTATCACTCTACAGCTACTGGTGAAAACCACCCCCCTTGTGGGTGGTTTTAATGATGATGAGACACAGTTGCCATAGCACTTTTCGTGGTGTATTTCTAGCTGGCAAAAAAGCTATTTTTATATTTGTGAACACCTTATGTGAACTATATATACTAAATATGATATATTATGCCACACAAAACACCTCTGAAGTTATTTGAAAAGGGTTTTAAAATGTTTTTCTTGAAGTCCAAGAGAATGGAAGCCGTTTGTAACTAAATCTGGCAAATCCACTTCCTATGAAACTGCCAGCATAATAAACTCTAAAGCAAAAATAGCCTTGCTGCCTTACTAAGCCTGCTCCACCCTGATCCAAAGAACCTGTCACTCTCCACTCTGTGACACAAACAAACTGGAACCACCTCAGGTACTTGGTGCTGTTTTACATTTTGTGTCAAGTTCTTTGGTCCGGTGCCAGTATAAGTATATAAAGCTCGGGTCCCCAGATATGATGGAGGCCCTGATGAAAGAGTGGAGGCTCTCTCCATGTGCTCTCTGTATAGAGAGCTCATTAGTTGGAGAGACCTATGTGCATTGTTCCAAGTCTGCAGAGTCAGCGAGGGAGCCACTCATGACTCCACACAATCCAGACTCCTGCACATCTGGTCTGGCAGCTTCAGGGTGACCTGCACACACACAGACACACATGTACATGCAAATATTGGCATAGATGCAAACACACACACACGCACACACACAAAAACACATGCTATAACACTGCTATCCATATGCACATATATACGCCCATGCCTGATCCTGCAGGCATACCAATAGACATAACTGTGAGCATGTAAAGTATTAAAAGGTATAGGATTTTACACACACACACACTACATAAATACACATACACACACATACACTGTCTCTTATCCTCAGTGATTTACGGCCCATTTTACACCCAGCTCAAGTGGCCATCTCCAGTGCTGACCCTGCACTGCAGCTCAGGGACAGAGGTAGCAGTTGGCAACACCTCTCCAAGAATCCCCCCAGCACAGAAGGCAACTGCACTGTCAATCTTCACTTATGAAGGTTTTCATTTAATGCACATATTCTTTCATATAGGTCAGTCCCGTTACTACTATTCCCAGTTCTCAATTATATAGAGAGCTAGTCTGCACTGCAGCTTGTTTGACCAAACTGTAGCTGCAGCTGTGTGTGCTTGTATTTACAATACTTTGGCATACAGAATGTGTTGGCTATTTCAGAAGTCAGCAGCATGCAGGTTACTGTCATGAATGGCATATAAATAAAGAGAAAATGAGACTAAGTGTATTCCACACCGAGGGAGAGGGCGTGCCGCTATTGAGAACATGTCAGTGTGCATTCTATTGACAGACATGTTGTGTCTGGCTGTGTCATTCCCAGGAGCTCTGAGTGGAAAAAAAGTTGAAGAATATAGCCAGGCACAATGGCGTAGGAGGCCATCATATTGACTCTCTGTATCAGTCTAAAAGAAATATACTTACCCTACCCAGCTGCCATTTCAAAAGACAAAAAATAATCAATAGAGTCCGTTGGAGCAGCTTTCATGTAATGGCTCCCACAGAGTACCGTCATTTAAGATTAAAGCCATCATTAGAAATCAATACTTTTAAGTCTTTTCTCTTTCAGATGCCACTGGCAAGATACAATACTGGCTGCCTCACAGTGCCATGCAGAACAATGAGTTCACTTTCATTTTTGACTCAGACCTGGTGTCTTGTTGCTTGTGGTAAAAAAGATTCTCAAACTAACACAGAAAATATTGATTTATCATAGCTACTGTTTGTGAAACAAAACAAAATTCTACTTTGTAGTCACAGTGAGTAGGATGATATGATATTCAGTGAAGACATTCCGTAGGACTAGTTTGTGAAATTAAATTCCTTTTCTAGTCCACATATTGCTCATTGTCTCCCACCAGATTATAATAAATTGAACCACAGCAATGCTGTGAAGAAGGCAGTGCCAATCCCACATTACTTGTCTCAGTCTCCCTGATGTAAACCATTGTCCAGCTTTGGGCTAAGCTGCATAGGTCTTCCACCAGCTTACAGTAGGCAGGTGCGATTTGCGACTGGTCTGCATTATCTGGCAGCAGACAACAATTTCAGGAGGGGGGTTCAAGCAGCTTGCACAGATGTGCTGGAAGGATTAGGCCACCCTTGATCAAAAAATGTCCAATCAATCATCACAATACTTAACCTCATAAAGTCTTCTGGATTATTAACAATCAGAATATTGTCTTTGATAGACTGACAGTGAGTTCAGATATGCTTTAACAACTGTAAAATGTATTGCCTTGCCCTTGTATTCACAACACCATTCCAGAAATCTACTAATTGGGAGGGCTCTGCCTGTGCTCAGTAGCCAAGGAAAGAAAAGAAAGAGACAAAGAAAAGAAAGAGTGTGAGATTTAGGCTTGACTGTCATAGCGCAACGCACTGCTGCTCCTCAGAGATTTGCCTCTGAGAAAAGTACACACAAAGGCTTACAGACTTCGCAGTCGAGTTTTATCAGAGGTGTGAGAGAAGAGAGAGTTGTCAGGGCCACCAGAAATGTATTCACAAACCTAATGCAGTCTCAAATTAGTCTGTGTGAGGAGTCATATGCTGTATTCATGGATGCTATATTCACTGTTGGGGTGATAATAACACTTTATTTGACTGTATGACCATATCAGTATCTAACTACACCACATAGATTTTGTTGCAAAATATTTAAATAAAAAGCATGACACAAATGAGCTTCAACCATCTCACATGGGAGACTATCAGAGTTCTGTGGCTTCTCAGAGCATTTTTGATGTGACAGCACTGGAAAGATTGCTGACATCAAAGCTACAAATTTTGGGGCAAACTCAGTGCTATCATTTGGTTTCAACAATCTCAGGGTCTGAAAAGAGGTGGACACTAAAACGGCATGGAAGCCTGCATAAGATAACAGTTGGTCTTCAGGTGTACATTTTTAATAAAAAACCTATTAGGTATAAGTTATCTTTTAGGCTGCAATAACTGTAGTAGATATCAATTCAAAGAGTATAACTGACTATTTTTAAGTAACTAAGCATCTCTACAGTTTAAACACTAGCGTGTGTTTTTTTTCATTTGCAGGAAATGCTTTCTGTAAGAGAAACGTTATCTTATAATAAATGTCTCTCTCCTCAGTTAGCCTGCATCTTATACAAACAGGAACAGGTTCTCAGAGAAAAGCTAGTCAGAAATGGTTATTGGAGATGTGTCAACCCTTTCTCATATGTTTTATGAATGGAGATGGAAGGTCCAGAAGGGGATACCCTTAGACTGCACCATAAAATATATCCATTTTTTGGATAGGAAGTGAATGTTTTCAAACTTTTAATGTGAAATGAAATAATTAAATACAACATGGCTGAACTCTCCATTCTGAAAGGAGTTAAAACTTTTATGAGCACCGTCCAATTTTTTTGACGCTTGACGTACGAAGCCTAGTCTTCTCTGTGGCACACTTTTCAGACTTTATGAATAAAATATGGCTCTCACATGGGTGTGCTTAAGCAACAAAAAGAAATGCTGTCTGGGTTGTTCTACAAGAAAATAGGCTTCACAAAGTCATTGTCACTCTCAAAGGATGTAGCTCTTTGGATAATCAAAGCCATCTCTCAGAAAATTGCTCTGATATAAAGAAATCCATCAAAAGTGAAGTTTCTTAAGGTTTTGATCTCATTATTTTTTAAAATTAGATGCCTAATGGTGGTTTAATTGCATTGTGATGCCGTCAGAATTGATTCATTTGTTTGTTAGATTATAGGCCCATGGTGGAATTGATAAAGTCATTCATAGATGAGAAAGCCATTAATTCTACTCATAAAAATGTCAGTCATAGCAGCTTTGATATCAGTGCTAAAACAGACAATAACAAGGCCAATGCAATGCAAATTGAATGTCTTATAAAGATCAAATTACTAAGTCAAGGAGAAGAAAATATATAAAGGAGGTGCTGACTTTCTGTCTGTGCACATATAAGTGTATGTGTCTACATGTGTTTATGTGTTATGCATGGGTAAGGGATGGCAGCTTTGATAAGGTTGCAGTTCTCTTATTTTGATTTCTATCTTTAAAATTAACTCTATATCGATAAATGTCTTAATATGATTCACATGTGATAATGATAGGTCTGCTTAATTCAAACACCATGAGCCAGGCTCCCTTCCTTTGGGGCCAGGATCTTATGTGGGGTCCTGTGATTTCAAAATTGGGTCTATAGAACAATCATGCATAAATAAAAATGACTAACACTATCTGGTGCTATCTTATTTTGAAATGGATACAGCATTTGGACTGCACAGAGACCATGTAGCCTGCCAGTGAACAGTTCAAAACAGCTCTATTTTATGTCTATTCCCCTGAGGAGCAGAGCATTGTTTTTGCAATAATAGCCTATAATGTGAACAACACATCATTTTCATTTTTTTTTAAATGTGTTGCTATCAACCAGTGAAGTTTTAAATCCCAGTGGGCACCCTAACTGTGCATGTAATTTTGTGAATGCCACCAAGGAGCAGGGAGGAGATTTGCGTCATTAAAAATGAACGTATTAGAGGAGGGCTCGGGGAAAATCAATGGTGGAATATATTTTGTGGGGACCCTGCAGTCTGATATCAAGGACATGTCAGTCAGCGCCAACATGATGAACTCATTGGGATGATTGAAGGTGGTCTTCCAGGAGCTACAATTCAAATCCCAGCACAGTAGGCTAACAGACTAATCAGAGCCAAGATACTGAGGTCATGACCTTAACATGACATTTAACCATGTACCTCTGTGATAATGACTGTAACAACCAACAGGGCCACGTAAATGATCAAACCCAAGGCTATATTTCTATATTTCTTTCATTTCTATCTATTTAATTTGATGTATTGAATTACAGATAAAGATTCTTCAAGGTCCTCTGTGGACTCATTTCACATTCTTTCACTTTTCCAGTGAGTGCAAAGAAAGGAGAGCGCAATAGGGAAGCAAGTACGTATTCACTCTGCACCATTTGAATGCACCAAAATCCATCTAGGGCACAGGAAGAACGGATTGGCTGTAATGTACTTTAAATTACCCCACAGCAAAACAGGCAAATAAGTGCTTAAATGGATTATAGGCACCTAAGTGAGATTTCTGTTCTGTGACATGCAGCCAGCTTTCCCTTGGTGTATGCACTATGCACAACATATTTTTGTTTTGAGTTAAGACATGATTTTACCTGAATATAACCTTTATAAATATCAAAATCTCTTTTTTGTAGTTGGTCCCTGTGCATGGATACAATGTGTGCTTTGGCATTAAAGAAACTGACTTTGGCATTTAGTTAGTATTTTGTGTAGACTGCATGAACAATTTCTTTAAATGTAATGGTAGAATCAATAGCTTGGTAGAGTTTACCTGAGCAGTTGCAAAAAAACATATAAATGCTACCTATGCACATGGCCTGATAGCATCAGCAGTGCATACAATTTCCATAGGACTCAACAAATGGGTGCAAATTGAATGAAAAAATACACAGACATACATTAATATCCCACCAGCATATATAAATGTCCAGGGGTCAGTGTGCTCTTGTGACACACTACAGCCACAGGAGGAAAGATGATTCAGTATTGTCTAATTCTGAATTTGACAAATCTATTCATAATGTGGCTTTCTCTCACCCTGGTATTAGGTTAAAAATACCTCAAAATGGAATTTGTCTCAGTAATTACTTCATGTCCAGTTCTTTATCCATTGCAAAATAGTAGTTCAGTCCTGTTACGTCATGGACAATTTAACTGTGACAACAATTGCCTCTTGAATAATGGAAATCTCCAGAATATTCATATTGGATGGTCTCACACTTAAACAATCCTTTTAAAGTAAAAATCATTAAAGCTGTTCTCTTGGTTCCTCTTGGGTATGTGCAACACTGTATTGCCAGATATGAGATGTATACAGGCATCTAAATCAGCAGCTGTGGCCAAAGTTAAGTGAAGTTTGAACTCAGGAGACTGCATGTTTGCTTCACACTCTACATGTGGTCCTATTTTCTACAATGAAAGGTAAGTGATACCCTCTTTGCTTTCATCGTTAAAGTTGCATAGGCGAGCTCAGCAAAGTCAATACAGACTGAATTCAACTAAAGAAGCCTTCTGGCACACTTTCTCTCCAGCAGCTTACAAACCACGGGTGGAGCATTCTTTTTTTGGGCAGTATATAAACTCCCTGGAGGGAGTGCCTCAAAAATTGCTCTGAAGGGACTCATCTATACTTCTAGTGTACCAACTTGGCAGATCAGACTCAGAGAGGGTCCACAAAAAAAAACAGCCCAACAATAAGCCATCATTTTAGGTCAGGAGTGAACAATTTAAATGGGAGTTTGTTGAAAATACTGAAAAAGTCATACCTAATACACTTTATATTTTCTCGATTGGCTGTGCAGGCTTGACACACGGCAGCGTACATGAGTAAATGGTGCTGTAATTGTGCGTCCCTGAGTAAGTGTCAGTCTGATGAAGCGTGACAAAACACAAATAACATCAAATTGAGGTTAGACAAACCTGTTATGTCCGTGACCGCCTCACTAAATGCGACGCAGAGCTGAGTGAGTCTGCTACATCTCTGTGGTGGCACAGTGAATAGCCTCATAAACTATTCAATGACAACCTCATCAAGGGACAGACTCAATCAAGTTCAGGTGGAAGCTGGACATGTACTGACAGAGCACATGTTTGACTGGGTAGAGACGCTTTGCTCACGGTCTGATGAGAAGATAACAGGTGGCAATGATCAGAAGTATTTTTAGCTAACATGTTCTAAGTAGGAACAATATGTTTTTTTTTCTATTATTGTGAGTCGTGAGCACACTGAACACTACTGCAAACAACAAGCCCTCTTCAGAACCTAAAGTATTTTTCCAATGATTAAACCTTAAATCATACAAAATAGCAGTATAGTAACAGTTTTGGATCTCTGATTCAAATATGAATAACTATGCTCCTTAGAAATGTGCAGAATGCAGCAGGATATTCCAGATTGCAGATATTTTTGTTCATTGGAAAAACAATATAAAACTGTCAATAAAAAGGCAACAAGTTATGCTGTCTCTGAGAAAACCTGCTTCTCACATTAAATACCACCAAACATTGTTTTACACTAGAAGGAACTTCTGTGACTCTTACAACTAGCTGCTTTTGTACCAGAAACATGGAAACAGAGGAATATGGCACATCAAAGTATCAAAGCACTCAGGGAAGGAGTGATCATCTAGAACAGACATTTAGCACCCTCCCATTCACCACTGATAAAACCTATGCCCCCAACCCCCCGATGTAAACAGGAGCAACAATGTATGAGCATCTTTCAAAAAACACATCATGTAATATAGACTAGTAAAAATCAGAAAGCAAGATTGACTGTTCCCCAGGTATTCTAGTAGAAATAGCATCAAAACATTATTGGATTTCTAGGACCCAGTGTTGGGAACAACTGACCTAGAAAATGTAGAAAGTTACCTCAGACTTAACATTCACAATGATCCAAGTAGAAATATTCATCCCAGATCAGCGCTGCTATTTGCAGATGTTTGATACCTCTGTGAATCTGGCCTTTAGCCAGGTTTAGGGAACAGCAGGACAAAACCAAAACAATCAGAGGAGGGGATATGGTTTTCATGCTTTTCGTTTTAATTAGGCTTGCTTTCATTTCTTTATTTCTACCCTCTGATTCTTTGCGGAAGTATTAATTGCCTTAGAGGGATTCTGTGGGAGTACAGCACTCAGTGAGATGCTGTCTTAGATATCCATCCATGCTTCTGTTCCTGGGGTAATTAAAGTTTGGAGTCACCTCAGGAGATATTGCAGCCCTTCAAACTAGCTGGCTTTGGCAGTCTGTGGTGCAGTATGGGGGTAATATATATCTATGAGACAGTGTTTGTGTGTGTCTATGTGTGTGTGTGTGTGTGTGTGTGTGTGTGTGCACACTGTGATGGTAGAGTTTGGGCCTCCTGTTGAGTCTAGTTTGAGGAGAGCTCTTTAGGTGAAGGGGGTGATGAAATGCAGAGCTTTTACAGAGTTCAAAGACAGGCTAGAATACTAGAGTTGGAGGAAGTGCCTCACATCCTCTTGAGTGAGTCTGTCTAAGTCCATCAACATTGCTTGGAATAATGGGGGCATACTTCTGGCTGTATTATGGCGCTGCATAAAGAAATGACACCAGCCATTATACTATCTTGGGTCAGTTCAGGATTCAGTTCTCTACCAATTGAATATTAATACTAGCGCTGTCTGTAGTCAAGCAAATTCCTTAAAACATTGTTTTTTTCTTCCAAGTACTGTGTGATGGAAACCAGTTTAATCATGATATATACCCCAAAACAGACAAAGTGAGAGAAAATGAAGACTGGCAATTAGATTATCATTTATGATATTATCAAAGTCAATAAAGAAGAAAATCTATCTATAAATAAGGAAGCAACACATCCCAATTGGTTCCATGACAACCAACAGTTAATTGCTCTGTGCCTCAGACAAGTCTCCTCAAGTGCTTGGGA
Organism: Monocentris japonica; assembly: GCA_900323365.1. Classification (NCBI taxonomy): domain Eukaryota; kingdom Metazoa; phylum Chordata; class Actinopteri; order Trachichthyiformes; family Monocentridae; genus Monocentris; species Monocentris japonica. The sequence continues at coordinate 1,190 of OOFE01045358.1, read as the reverse complement.
ATTTGGTCTGACAGCACTCTGTACTTCTTCCAACATATAACAAAAGCAAACTCTGAGTCATGCTTTGCTTTTCATATCAGAACCATTCCTCTGTCACTCTGTGGCCATCAGGGATTGAGCGGTGGTTGGATGGTATACAGAGCCAGGAGTGGTCCAGTCAGTTGACGATGGGCACCCAATGAACATCTCATTCAATATCTGTGTTAACCAATTTGTCAAAACGCCACAAATCTCTTGCAAAATGAAACACTGCACTCAAAACCATGTTCTCTCTTCTCAAAACTGATTTTCCACCAAAACGATACACACAGTTATCATATGAATACCTCTTACAGAGCATCAATTAAACACTGGTGTGATTTAAAACACTACCATCAAAATACTGTTTATATATATGTTTTGGCTTCATGAGACCATGTTACATATTCAAATGTATAAAATTGTTTCCTTTTTTTTGTCCCAAAATAGGTTGCAAGTTTATGGTACATACAGTATAAAGACTGTTGCCATATTGTAATACTGTGACTATATCATAAATATTGCATTGACACAATCATTGTATCAGCGTAGGATACAATGCACATTTGTCTATCCAATGAGCTCCAATTGGGCTAAACTCACAACCCAGCTTCCTACTACTGTAATACTGTAAACTTATAGTTGATACTGCAACATTGTTAGACAAATGCACAAATGTTACCTATTTTGGCAAAACTCAGTAATTGCACCGATAAGTAAAATGAGAAACACTACGGAAAATGTTTAGACTCTCTTTCTGGGGATGTAACAAAGTCAGTGCACAAATACAAAAAGGTAAGGTGTTGAGCAAGGAAGGTTAGCAGACGGGCAGTGTTGTAGGGACCAAGTTGGGCATGGTGATGGATGACTCCGCGCACATGGTCACATTTTCCCCACGCAGGCCAGGGACATTGACGATGGCACGGTTGCCAATGATATTCCTCCCCCACCGCCTGGTCAGGTTGAACCCTGCCTCATCAATGAATATGTGTTCATGTGGAGCAGCACTGGGATCAAGTTCAAGCACAGCAGGACCAGCTATAGGCCTACATACAGGAACACTGAGGTGCATAGTGACATGTCTATACAGAGTACTGAAAGGATGTGGTTAGTTACAGTAACCTGCTGTACTCACTTGCACATATTGGTAACGTAGCTCCTTCACTCTGTCA
>OOFE01045357.1:0-14105 GCA_900323365.1 Monocentris japonica | reverse complement strand
ATACATGTGCTGTGAGCACCTCTGCCACCCTGCCAAGATCCAAGTGAGAACCTGCGGAAGCTGATAACAACGCTCACCAATATTTGCATATAAATGTGTGTGTGTGTGTGTGTGTGTACATATACACAATCTGAGACGTGAGCACACAATATCCCCTCCTCTAGGTTTAATACTTGTTTGCCCTAGCAGACAACAGAGTTCACATACTGAGGCTGCATCCTCCTCTTCTTCTCTTCCTGTGGTACACCAATTACCTTCTCTCTCTCTCTCTTTCCTTCTCCCACCCTTTTTTCCACTGAGGATGCGATGGATGGCAGGGTGGGTGGGGAGAACAGTAATGGGCAGAACTCAGCGAATAGCCCTGTTAGAGGAGCAACATGTCTGACAGCAGTGCCCAGCTAATTTAATTGGTCAGCCTCAGCCTCAGTCTGAGTCCCAATCCCAGGTCCAGGTCCAATACGAGTCCCAGTCCCAGTCTCAGCTCCGGCTCCAGCCCCAGTCCTAACCTCAACCGTCACATAACAGCGTCTGAGAGGGATGGGGAGAGAGAAAAAGAAGTTAATATTCAACAAAGAGTCAGCTCACAACTCCCCTGCTATGCTCTCTGTCCCTTCCACTGTCTTTTCCATAATTTGCAGCAAATACATATACGCACAGTCAGTATAGGTGCTGCTGGGTCCTACAGTATGTGAATCTAACGCTAACAGCTGCCTTTTTCTGCTGACAATTATTGTGACAAACAATTTTGCAATCTGAGCTGGATCTCTGTCAGGTCTTGTCAGATTTTGGTCAGAGACAGAAGAGTCTGATCAAGCTGACTGTCTGTCTGTTTGTGACAATAAACAGTGGATTGGATTTGAGACACAGGAAACAAAAGCAAAAGTGGAGGCAAGCTTTTTAAACTGATCTGCCATGCATTTCCCTATTTATCGATTTTAAACCATATAATTGGTACATATAGACACTCTTTTCTCCAAAGCTTGGAGAAAATGAACTAAACTCTATAGAGCCGCTGGCCTGAAACAGCGGCAGGGTGCAGGACGGAGACCACCACTTCCACAGCACTCTGTCATCTTAAATAACATTCTGTCTGTGGCTATATGGCTGTCGGATGTGATGGACAGTCGCGGCACAAACGCATGCCTGTTCCCCCGCCTCTGGCATCTGTGATCACTATAGACCCTGACTGATTCTTTAGGCCTGGGCAGTATGTTAGCCGTAACACTGTAGTTGACATACTGAAATGGCCCGTAGGGGCAGAGAAAGGCCCGGTGGACAGTATTTTCTGTGATGTTGGTGTAAACCCTAAAAGTCTGCGTTAGATTGCTCTCGAAAATTAAAGGGGAGAAAAAATGCAGTGCGGCACGAGCTTGTGTGTCTCCGAAACACAGGTTTAGATTGGCTGCGGTGATGTGTTGTTTTTGTAATTTGCTTTTTGTTGTGTGCAGGTCGAACACGGCCGCTGTACTATTTTAAGTCAGGTTTCCATACAGCATACATTTCAGACACTGTTGGACGCGAGCTGTGATTGTGTCCTATGATTGTGGGGAAACAATAAAAAAATATATACGGCGCAAATCAGAAGCGTTGTGCTCCAGCAGTCTCACAGCGGAGCTTACACAAAAGGCTTTTACATGAGGCTCGAGTGTTGAAGCTCTATATTAAACAATTGAATGGGTAGGACACATTTTGTGGTACCAATCCACGTAGCTTGTCTATGCTGCACAGTTCCAACCCGGACGTTAGCGGACAGGAAGGGGGTCTTATCATTGCCGGTAATGTTACAAACCCAATATCCGCCACCTCCGACTCAAGTCTGTCATCACCGATTTGGCATGTCAGTGAACCGTATAACGCCATACTAGAGTTGTCATTCGCCTATTCTGCTGCTGTTGTCAGACAACTGCACGGCCATGAGAAAAGTGGCTTGTTTCAGGGTCACAAAATGCTAACAGGCCAGAAAAAAACGCCAATGAGCTGCTGTGCACCTCTGCACTAGAAATACACCAAACTGAGAGTGTATATGCTTACGCTACAATATGTGACTGACCTTTATTATCCACTCAGCATTTTAGTGTTTTAAGACAAGTGCATTTTAAATCGCCATGCGTTTGTTTTTTCAAAAATAACAAGAAACTGTGCAACGGAGGACAAGACAGTGATGATGTGTTTGTGGTCGGAACACAGGGGAAGTGATGACAGCTTCGGTAGGAAGAGGCAGTAAACATGAATTTTAACACCGGCGATAACGAGGAGTCCCCCTCTATGGTGTCTGGCTTCCCCCTTCTTTCCAGCCGTGTCCCGTACCTCTCCCATTCCTGTCTATTGCCGGTCTTCCCCAAGCCCATTTTGTTAGCCGTGTGACTGCTAGCGTGTTGACCGCGTGTTGACTGCTGCTCATCAGGCCTAATGGGCTGATGCTAATGGTGCAACGGTGGAGGTAATCAAGCCTTCAGCCTGACAGGCAGGCGGGCGGGCGGGCATGATCGCTGGCTAGTTGTCGCCATCTGTCTCTCTCTCTTTTCTCTCCCTCCTGACTCCCCCCAGCACCTCTCGTTCCCCACAGCGCCACATTTGCTGTTAATGTTATTCACGCCTAGATGCTGACACTCCCTCTCCGAAGTAAAAGGAAGAAAGGTGAGAAAATCAGGCATGGAGTTGAGGTTTTGTTAAAAACTAAAATGTGTGACAGCTAGACGTTAAACAAAAAGTGAAAAGTACAAATTATTTAGACAAAAGGCCAAACAGCAAAATATAATAACAAAAATGCATGACTTTCACCATCAGCAGTTGCTTCCATGCGCTCCAGCCCCTAAACATCACATCTCGGCAACTCGAGTGTCATAGAAAATCCCGATATTTCCAGTTGTATTTCCACTCAGTTCAGAATTCCGATATCTTTACGTCTCTCACTCACACAGATACACTCAAATACAAATGCTGATGCAACTAAAAGATACACACATATTCCACCAACCCAAGTCTAACGATGTCTTCAAATGCTGTCGGAAAGTCGGAACGCGCACAAATGACCCAACAAAGTGGCGAATGCAACTGGAAACGTGGGAATTTTGTTGCTGGGATGTAGCATGAAGCGGGAGCTTACGAGGAGCACTTGAAGGCAGCCTAAGCTACAAGCACAGATACACTAAAATGTGATACTGACCACCCAATCACCCTCACACCCACCCATACACACCCCCACTCTCACACACACACACACACCCCACCGAAATGAGTCTTAAGCCACAGCATGGCAGCGAGCCATGTTAATTTGCAGTCACATGGCACTGCATGGCGACCCACGGCGGACCGTTAACACCTCGACTTACATACCTAATAGCCTCCCAGTTAGCTCCCGGTAGCCATTCTCTCATGCACAGGAAGTCAGCCTAGTTATTTTTAATGGAGGGAGGCAGTGGAGGGCATGGAGGTATTTCTGCTTGGTTAGATAGCGCAGTACAGAGATGAAAAAGGAACGTGACGTGGCAAAGGTCATGAGCTGGACTCAAACTAACAACATCTCAAGAACACAGTATGCGTTTTAGCCCTATGGGTTTTTTTTTTTTTTTTTTTTTTTATTGGAGGAAGGTAACAGTGTTCTCCAGGCGTAACCACACCAGAAGGAGTGGAGGTATTTTTAGCCTGGGCCGGCCCTCCGAGAATCTTTTTTTTTCTGTGTGCACTGAGCATGATTTAACAGAGGAAATACTGACCGTCTTGAAATTGTACACAAACCATATTAAAGAACAGAGCTAGGCAGGTATGACAGTCTCACCGCCCTGCTAATGGTCTATTATTGCCTAGCAAAAGGGCATCTCGGACTGTGTGTGTGGAGTAGCTTGGAAGTGGTGTGCGTTTATGTACGCCGTGCACACGTGGTTAATCTTAACACTGTGGCTCCCAGCTGTTGTTCCTTTTGGAGTAACAAATCACTTGTAAGTCGCTCCAGATAAGAATGTCAGCTAAACGCCTGAAATATAAATGCAGGGGGGGAGAGGGTGATGAGCGGAGGAGAGGGAAAGCGAGCTCGAGCCCTGAGGAATGGGTTAATAAAAACAGTAACTCAGAAGCCCTGTGTCAGACACGGACTTTGAAGTGTTTTTTGCGTGTGTAATATTTTGTTCTCTTCAGACTGGAGGGCTGACTCCAGAGCAGCCATTTGTAGAGGAGAGCGATCCCTCCTGATGGCGTTGCTTTGTCACAGCGCTTCGCCGGGGTCTGCCGCCCGGCTGTGTTTCCAAAGTTTCCTCCTCCTCGCTCCGTCTGTCGCTCTCTTTTGTGAAACCTCAGGATGCACATGACACGATGAAATGCTGTTTCTCCAGCTTAGAGATAGAGGTGGTGATGGGTCCACACGGCCCATCTGTATACTGTATAAAATGTTATGAATTCTTCCCATTTTTTTTCTTCCCAAGTAATCCTATAGTATATTTTAGAATGATACTGATGTACAAATATCTGTAGATAAGAAAGATAAACCCATTACGCACCACAGATGCACTATAATTTCCTATAGCAATATTATATGAAAATAATAGGAATATTGTAGTGATACCATAGGGTCATTATAAACTCACTATTGAGCACCACAGACTACGTGATACTCAACTAAGTCCCAATAGGAATATAATATATAAGAATATTACACAAATATTATAGAGATACGTAGGAGATAGAAAAATACCATAGGAATATTATGGTTGAGACAGCTCAATATGTAAAAGCTAACATGGTTACCATAATGACAGGCTAACAAAAATTGAAAATTGATCTTAAGTGAATCTGATTCTGCACTCAGGAAGGCATGTTTTTTTTTTTCTTCATAGCTAAAGATAGGATCCTTTTATAATTCTCGCCCATTCCCTTTCCCTCCTATACCCCATTTCTTTCCCCATGTCCTCACCTTCATGTTTCTCTCCTGTCCTCCTCCCTCGTAGGAACCCTGTGGAATCTGTCCTCCTATGAGCCTCTGAAGATGGTGATCATCAACCACGGCCTGCAGACCATGACCAACGAGGTCATCATCCCCCACTCGGGTTGGGAGCACGAGCCCAACGAGGACTCCAAGCCCCGCGACGCCGAGTGGACCACCGTCTTCAAGAACACCTCTGGGTGCCTCAGGTATGGTCAGAAGATCACATATCGGCCTGTCGTTGTCGTCCGCCTCTGATATGACGCAGTCGATGACATATTTATTGTATAATTGATGGTCAGGGAATTTTACCAATGAGTCACTTTACAAGAATATACCAGAATGTATTTTCCATTTCATTGGATGGTGTGCTTTATCCACAACAAGCTAAACTAGAGTAGAAACTGATCACCCCTTTACAACTCGTCTGAGCTGAAAAACAACATTAACAAATCAGGAAGGAATGACATTTTTCATTCATGGAAGTACTCCGAGTTAGTTGTGGAGAGTCATGGAATTTTGCATCAGGGCCACAGTGGGAACCTCGCCCCAACCTTGGTTCTAATGCGACATTTAGATCAGAATGCATAGGTTTTATTATTCCATTATTGTAACCGTTATCGTGTTTCAAATGGCAGTTTTATGCTGGGGCTTTTCCACCCTGCCAAGAATAAAATTATGGGGGGGAAATACTGAATACTTGGAATTTTTTGGAGGAGACTTTTTATTGCCAAAGGTATTGCATTTCTGCAATCGGCAGCTTCAATCCAAAAATAAGTGCTTGGTATCGGCCTTCAAAAACCCATATGAGTCGAACCCTAGCTTCAGGTAACCGCTCCATCCATTTGTGCGGTTCACACTTGACTAGAGGTCATGGAAAACCTAGAAAAGTCCTGGAATAAGCAAGCTTTGTTTTTCATGCCTGGAAAAGTTAGGGAAATCATACATACCCCATAAAGTTTGAAATGCTGTAGAAATATGTTTCTGTCTCATGAAGCTTGGCTGCTGGTAGACATTTCAAGTAATATAAAGAAATACTGGGCATAGACGCTGATTAGCTCAGACAGCAGGTTAATATCAGGGTTTACTTAACTACATGGTCACACAGTTTCACAAAATGTGCACAGATTCTACAGCCTTGGTTTTACACAGGGGACTGCTGACTCATGCTGAAGGTCTCGAATGACAAGAATGAATCGCTGTAGGTTGTTTTTCCATTTAGATACCAGTTGCACAGTGAGACAGGTGTAGCGTATATGAGACCGGACCATGGTCAAACTGGATGTTCTTAGGGTACAAAGATAATTTATGGCATGACAGATGCTGCGTTCCTCCCGTCTGCGACCATATCTGTGCACCTTGTGTATGTGAAGCATGCAGGATGGCTGCTGCAGTATGATTCAAAGCCGACTAGGGTCCGTGCAAAAACAAACTTATAAAACCCTACTTTTGTGTCCTTCAAGGTTGTGTCCTTTTGACCACGCGCGGCACAGCAGGGATGCGTCGCAACACATCACGTATCATTACAGCATCAATGTAAGATGTCAGCAATAACATCTTTGACGCAGGTTGTATTGGAAATGAATTTGTCGTCCTTTACTTGCCGTCTGAAGCAGCATGTTTCTGCCGTTGCAAAGTTTTAAAGTTCTCATGTCGAGAGTAAAAGAATGAAAAAGCCCAACTCGCGGTTATTTTTCCCCGCAGTATAATGGCCACGGTTAAGTAAATGATCAATGGCATGTCTGCTTGTGCTGCTGCAGCAGCCATTAGTGGTGGTTTATTTAAAACCTTCTGCCTCTGACCCATGGCAACCATCTTATAAACTAGACCATCATGTTTAAGACCTTCAAGGATGAGTAAGCTTAGCACTATGGTAACACAGCACCCCGCGTTAAACTCTTCATCTATCCCAGTGGGCAGTGGGGAAAGTTTGCAGGGATGTTTAATTTTAATTGCAAGTGAAGATGTTTCAGAGATTTGAAAAAAAACTACATTTCACATATTCTATAAATATGATATAAAAACCTGCCAATATCTATAGTTGCATATGTAGTTCATCCAAAATATATTTCAAATGAATGTCACCACTTCCCTTCGTGAGCTCCTCTGAGGTCTCCTTAGATCGAAGCACAGTGTTTTCCTTTCGCCTGCATGTTAACACCAACCTGACCAGGTTTCTCTCCTGGATTTATGGGAATGACACGTAAACTCCTCCCCAAAGATCTGACCTCTGATTGGTTAACTTCATACCCAATTATTTACCACCTGATTCTAATTGCCTACTTGATTTATTTAATGCAAGAGGAGCTTCACCTGCACAAATTCCCTTTATGCTAGTTTGTATTTTACTGCATGCACAATTTCCTCTCAGAACATATGAAATTGATGAATGAAGATCCTTTATTTCTCTTTCAAAAATGCTCATTTTTATTGAATATGGATGACATGGTGAAAATAGACAAAAATATATTGGATGTGTTGAGGAGAAAAGTCTGTTACTTTTCTTCACCGGGCACAGTGTTGGGAAAAAGTTTTTTTGTTCTTTGTGACGCAGAAATTGGTGGGTTGACTTTCCACACTGAAGCCAATGGGTGACATTAGCTGCAAGCTAACGAAAACAAAACAAAAAAAAAAGACGAGATGAAGTTCGTCTCAAGCTCGTTAAGGCTGAGTGGGCCTTAATTGAGCCCACAGTGCAAATCTTTGACTTATTATGGCAATTCTTCCTCAATATATTTGTTTAGTACTTTTTATTTGACAGTACTTTATTGTTTTATTAAGAGAAACGGCATACAAACATTAGTATTAATTGGGATACAAAACTATTTTTAAGTCAAGTGAGTATCCCATAACCCCTATTCATGTGCTAGTTCCTCTTTTTGTCTGATAAAACCCATCACTGAACACATCGAAGTGGGCTAGTGGGATGTTTTAAATGGTTGCAGCTGCAATTTTCATATCTTTGTCTTAGTGCAACCGTCTAAAGGTGTTAAACTGGTCTGGAGCCTGTTTACGTGGCACGACACATCCATCCATTCTGCTGACCCTTCTGAACCATGTGTGTTAAAAAAGCATGGTCCACTTTTGCCCCTTGGGGGGTTAATAGCTTGAATGTGCTCTTACCTTAACTTCTCTCTCTCTCTCTCTCTCACTCACACACACACACACACACACACACAGGAGAATACAGTGGGTAACCTTGATCTAAGACTTAAGTAAGCCAGTCACAGTGCCTTTGGCTGATAATACAAGATGATTGTCTGGCCTGAAGCTGTTAACCAGCAGTAAACTACAGCTTAGCTAGCAAGTGCTGTGTCAATTTGACCTCTGACCTGTACTCGGTTTCCAATACACTGCATTATCCAGGGTTTTTCCTGGCTCAAAATGAGGCGGAGGTGGTACCATCCTGATCATGTGCACACACATGCATGTGTACTGTGCCTTCACCTGGCTCAAGCAAACACTTTTTCCAAGCAACGTATTTTAGGAGTTCTAATAATTATATGACAATTATCACGTTAAAGCATATTTTATTAAAAAAAATAAAGGTGCCTTGTTCAACATTAAATTAAATACAACATAAAAGCTAATGTGTTAATTTACACAGTTAACAAACAGCAAAGTTGTTTAAAATCAAATCTAACATAAGGTATTGTTTTCATTTACCGTTCACAGGGGCCCTCTTGCAGTGCAGTTGAACATAAATATAACATAAAAGCCTTTGCTTTCATTTACACATTTCACAACCAGCAAATTGTGGCCCTGTTACAGGGAAGTTCAACATTGCATTAAAGCCATCGTTTTCATCTACACAGTTCACAACCAGAGGCAGAACATTTCAGCCTCCTATTTTTCATTTTATGCACTCCTTGTAGACCAAGGCCTCCTGGTCTGGTCCATCGATGGCTACCTTGCAACACACATCCAAGTGCATCTCCTTTAGTCTGTTGCGCAGGGGTGTCTTAACCTTTTAAAAAAAACAATTAATGCATTAAGAAAAGAGGATAGCAACAGGACTCCTGTTGCTGGAGGCCTGGTAGAACCAGAAGATTGTTCCAACAGTCCTGGCATATTTGATGACGTATGGTACTCCCCTCTGCCCCTTGATGCGGTCTGACACGGCCAGATTGAGGCGATGCGCCACACAGTGCACGGTTATCAGGCCAGGGAATGAGTCATGGAGTCTCTTTCCAACTCTAGTTTTTCTCCCTAAAAGAATTCAAAATGATCACTATGACAATCTCATCAAACACCTAAACTAAAGGTAAAAGCAAAAGAGACAACTCACCAATCATTACTGAGGCTCCATCACTGGCGAAGGAGGCCAGCTTGTTGGTTGGTAGCGTCTTGTCATCTCTGGTGTCATACAAAGTTACAGCATCCCCAACAGCACTTTGGTTTTTACTACAGTGCTTCCCACTTTGTCAGGTCCCAAAAAAACAATATATATATAAAAAAATCTATATTCAGTCTAAGTCATTTTAATCAGTTTTATTTAATTGTAGAAAGCAATCTCACCTCACAATAAGACCCAGTTGCTTGGTGACAGAGATGTCAGTGGTCTCATCAGCCATTAATCCCCACACTGGGGATTTTGACAACTCTGCCACCAGCTGGTCATCCAAAATCTGGCCGATGACCTCCACCATTTCATCAATGATGTGGCTGCTTGTGTATTTGGTGTTGGCGCTGACCTAGGGGCAGAAAGGTAATTAGGTTGGCCTACTTGACAGTAACTCTGTGGAGATGTTCAATTTACAATCATGTAATTAAATGGCTGCAGAATTTACATTCAAACCCTCAAAATAAGCACAGCCCAATCGCTTGCAGAAGCAAATAATGGGTTCATATCTGGTGTGGTGGGGCCACTTTAGCTTGAGGCGTTCATATATTATTTTGAAGCAGCCTTCAAGGGCCCTATGGTCCATGTCCACTTGTGCAGCTATGGCACGCTGCAGTGTTCTCCCTAAAGACACAACAGAGTAATTCTTTTTTAAAACAACTATTTTATATTAGTTTTTTGCAACTTATAGAGTACAGCTTTTGTAAAAGTGCTTCCTTCTCTAATGCATTTCTCCTTTTCTTCTGCCGCTTTATGGATAGCTGTCATGTCATGATGTTTTAAGGTATCCAGCCTGTAGTTAGCAGCAAGCTGCAGCGTGGGGGCACGATGCTTCCGGCATAGGTAACATGTCACTCCCTCCTCATTATGTCTGAGCCAGTTAAGTTGGTTCAGCCATTGCGGGTCCAAACCACTGGCTCTGTGTTTTTGAGAATCGCTGATTCTACGAGCCATATCTGCAAAGCTGAAAACATTACACTGATGGGATGTAACGTTAATTTGGGAAACTCTTTTAACAAATTGGATGTGCTTGGATGCAAAAGAAACAATATTCACCTGTTTGAACAGCCACGAAATATCAGGGCGCCGCCTGACACATTCCTGCTGTAGGGAGACGCTCTTTGGAGGAAATTCCTTGAGGAAAATTGCAGCTCTTTTCTTCCTCTTTGGCAGTATTGGCAGTGTCTTTCACGGTGCACTGTGCTGATTGCGATACATCGCCGCCACCACCACATTGGCGTAATGCCGCAATTGCAGTTACAAATGACTGAAATCCACCAAGTGCAACACTTGTTAGAAAATAGTGTTTTCCATGAAGACACCCATCAGAGTTTTGTTGAGAGCTCGAGGCGGCACGAAATTTGACGTAATTCTCTATGCAGGAAAAACCCTGGCATTATCAGAAGAGTTTATTGGGTGAACAGGCTGAATCTCATGTCTCGGGAGTTGAGTGTAGCATCCATGCAGCTTGTTTGCTTAGTGTGGAAACACTTCAAAATAAGATGAGGTCATCTTCAAGTGACCTTCTTTATCTTGCACAACCATTGTGAAACCACAGCCAATCATATTTTCTTCCTCAGTCTGTTAACTGCTGTAGTCAGGAGGAAAACCGGAGAGCAACACTCTTGAATTCCTGCACCTTCTTTGCAACTTCCAAGTAGTTTTGCCTCTCCCAAGTAGCTCTTCTCTCCTCCCGTCCCTGTTGAATTCGTCATTTTGGCTGCAACTCAGATGACAGACTAGAGAAGTGTGTGCACGCCTGTGTGTGCGTGTGTGGCTGGGTGTTATCCTCCTCTCCGGTTATGCTGTGCCTCCTCCTGGGCAGGCCAAACGTTTTGAGAGGTGTTTTTTCAGGCAGGGAAAGTTAGGGAATTTGATCAATTCCCTGGGGAAGTCAGGGAAATTCATTGAAAAGTCATTGAATTGTCTTTCTTTCTTTCTTTCTTTCTGTCTTTCTTTCTTCCATCACCCCTTGTGCCACATATCACGGCACTCTCACACATCACGTATCCCTGTCCTCGCCGTTGCTCCCGCTCTCTCCTCCCCAGACGCACATGGTACTGATAAGAGCACATCTCCATGGTAACTGTAACCAAGCGTACCGTTGCCTAGACGCAGGGCTTTGCGATGGGGAGGAGAAGTGCTGACGCCAGGGAGAATCTGTTTACTCACGCAGCCAACAGAGACGCCGGTTACGCCTCAATAAAGCCGCGGCTAGTTTTGTTATAATGACCTCTTCTGTCGATAGACGAGGTCTTATTTACAGTGTTTAGACTGGGGGCTCGATGAAGGGGAGAGCGGCGTCTGTGTGTGTGTATATGTTGGGATGTGCGTGTATTTATGTGTTTGTGTGTGTGTGTGTTTTATGGTGGATGTGTGTCTGCATGTTTAAATACACTTGTATTGCATTTACACAGTATTGTGTGTGTGTGTGTGTGTGTGCATATATACATGATGTGGGGGGGTGTTTTTAGAAGCTGAAAAAATAAGTGGATTTGCATTCAGTTGTGCGTGTGTGTGTGTGTTGGGTGCTACACATATGGTCCTGTGTTGCAATTGACCTTGGAGGGCGATGACAGAGGTCAGCCATGTTTCCATCCATCTCCATCCGTCTCCATCAGTCCTGCTGTCCTGCTTCACTCTGTTCCTCCCAGCCGCTCTATTGTCCTCTTCTGGCCACATGACTCTGAGTGACCTTCACACCCATGCTTCATCTTATGTAGTGGACACACAATAGACACAGCCAGTGTGCAGACACCAAAAGACTGAAATACACGTATGTACATGCACTTAGTCTTTCAGCTTAAATCAGTGAGAAAATAGGCCCCTCACAGCCTAGTCCAGCTGAAAAGGGACAGAACCAGGCCAAATTGTTCCGATTTGCCTAATAGCACCAAAATTGGTGTACGTGCACACTTTAATGACCTCAACATTTTCAGAATCGGAGCCATCACAAAATGGATGGCCGTGGTGGCCATTTTTCTTTCTGCCATTACCAGAAAGAGAGGATGGGCGAGGCGCTATAAGTGCTTAAAAGCATCACTGAAGAGCACAGCCTTTGTTATTGTGGGGGAGGCTGAAGAATGAGCACCAACGATTCAGATTGCTCTAAAGGATAAGAACGCTGTCTGACAGCGCTGGTGATTCATTCTGAATTATCTCTTCCCACTTTAATAATAAAAGTCCTTGCGGTGTCACGGCGAAATGCATTTCTTGGATTTCTGTGTTTGATTGTTATATTTAAGAAAATGGCCATGCTCTGGATTCTCTGAAAATGCAGTTCCGTTATATTTCTTTACTCAAAAATGGTTGAATTGAATTGAATTTGCCATTATGTGATGATCTGAACAGTTGTTTTCCTTAGCACTTGGCCATCAAAAACAGGTGTTTTTCAGTCTGTTATGGTAAGAAAACCCATTTGCTGCTATTGATGGAAAGAGAAATGGCTGCCTTGTTGTTTTTGCAAAGGCTCCAGTTCTGAAAACATTCAGAGCATGGAGCTGTACATATATGCCACTGTTGGCTTTTACACAATTCGTGCACATTTACCTCGACTAACTTAATATATATGTCATGCTTGTTTTAATCACATGGATATCCTGCATTGTACTAACTGAGGTCTATGTATTATGAGACTGTGTCATGTGTTGTGGAAGTAAACAACTCATCTACCGGCCATCCAGCTGCAAATAACTGAAGCTCTTGGTGCATCTTAGCATTAAAAAGTTCTTAATTCTTACCAATCAGCAGTGTCTTGACAGCAGAGGTCAAATTTATACTAGTCAGCATCATGAACAGCATAACAAAAACCAGGATGTTTGAGTCCAACTGGGATCACCCGTCCAGAGACGGCAGCACCTTCCCACTGCTGACAGATGCATCATCGTTAAACCTTCCCGCCGCCACAACTGCTCCCAAAAAGACTCTCGGAAATGAAACAGCTGACAATAAAAACCACTCTGTCTGTCTGCCCCGAACACACACTTGTCAAATAAATCCGAGGCCGGCGCTCCTCCGGATCCGTTTACAGGGGAGGTGGCGGCCATTTTCCGCCGTCTGAAGACGGATGGGCTGGTTTATGAGAGGGAGCAGCAGGTCCAGATGGCTGGTGCTGTCCACCTAGTCTCTACCAAAGATTAGTTTTAATTAGCACAAAGTGCTTAACGGCTCCTCGGTCCTCCTCCTGCTAGCTAAGATAAATGACAGAAATACACACACGCACTGGCCAAGATGATGAAATTGTGTGTACATACATACAGTAGGTGCCATGGCAGATGCGGTATGCGTTTCAATCCACACAGTATTATGAAGCACTCCAGTTCTGCCAGTCCCGTCGTCACCTCCGCAAATCTACCACTTTTCTACAGGACTAGCTGGGGGTCGGCTAATGGGATTACGCGGGTTGGAAGCCCTCAGAAATGAAGTCCCTGGTGGGAAGCGGGGAGTCCCAGCTTTCCCTTAACCCTCTTTAAAGCCCTGCCTCTCACAGCCAGTCAGACGGGCTCACTGAGACTGCACCAGATCTGCTGCCTGGTGCTCAGGGCACTGGCTGACGGGGATGGCATTTCCCTTTGTTGAAAAAATGAAATTTGTCTTCATTGTTTCCAGATTATTTTTGGAGGCTGTTTTCCTTTATCACACTGAACATCTGAGACAGACAGGGAGGATAGAATGATAAAGGTCATAAAAACATTCATGGTTGGGTTAGACTGATATATTGGTCTGCCAATATTGATATACAATGCAGTTTGTTTGATTATGTATTTATTGTGTAATCAATCAATATTATACTGGTATTATACTGTTCCTCTGAGAAGCCATTAAACCAAATCAATTCTGATGTGACAT
>OOFE01045356.1:0-12717 GCA_900323365.1 Monocentris japonica | reverse complement strand
TCAATACATTGAAACTTGACCACTTAGGAAATTTCAATATCTTCTAAGATATGATGGCTTAAGAGACTTCTTCTGTTGACTTATTCATATGATTAGACTGCCACAATGTGTGACCCAAAGGATGTGAAGCAGACCTTTCCCTCCTCTCAGCTCCACATATTCTCCCCTGGACACCCATCTGTTACAGGGGAAAAGGATGACATCGTTCTCTGGAGTTGTCACCACTATCTTGGAGCAGAACCACTTGTCTTCTTCGAGCAGAAAATAGGTATCTTTCTCCACCTTGACCAGCAGAACTTTCCCCAGTGGCGCATTGGATTTCACAGTATAGGTCCCTGTCTGTGGAGAATGGTTGGAGGAGGATTCAAACGGGTGTTGTTTTAATGGGACAGACCTCTGACTTTTGACTACTAACTGCTGTTCGCTTTGCAAAATTAACATCTATCACACACACACACAATCAATTCTATGTGACACATACCATATGAGCAATGCTCAACACTTGGATTCAGCTTACCATTCCAGCAATAAAATCGATGCCAACATTGTCCAACTCTTTCCGCTCACTGACTCCTTCACTTCCGATTAATGTGACATAAATGTGGTCAAAAGTTCCTGCATCTTGCATGCCACCAGTTGTCACTTCTAACTTGTACTCAGCCATGATCACTTAGTAGAAATACTTTCTGAAATGAAACATGGAAATGTCTACATTGCATTACAACTTTATGAGAGTGTGCAAAATAACAGCAGTCGAAAATACGACAAAGAAAAATTAAATTCCATGAAACTATGCACCATATGAAAATATACTAAAAAATGAAATACGGGAGTATGAAATAGTGTGTGAATGTACAGCTTACATATGTCAGCAGAAGCTGTGTTGTATTCACAAAAGTTGTCTCTAGTCAGAAGATAATTGGACAAAGTGATTACATCTCCTGTCATATGAAGGAAAAGCCCTATGGATCACCTACCTGCTTGCTTTAGTTGCAGCCCCAAAGCCTCTTTCCTTCTCTAATTCTGAACTTTTTCGCTCTCTCTTATATCTCGAGATCTCATGTCCCTCCCACTTTTGGTTGCTCATCCAAATGTTTAACTGGATATATCTGAGGAGAACCAGACAATAATAAAGACCTTCAGTTAAAATTTGACAATATTCAAATAACAGATAACCTACGGTTGTACCCTTACTGAAATTAACATGCATTAACAAATTCGCTGGCACATGACACCTTACAGTCTACACGGGATACTGGAACAGGATGCAAAACCTCCTGTAAAAACAATACAATACTTTAGCTGCCTGCCTTCTCTGGAGAAATGTTAGAAGTTGAACGTTTTTTATGTCACATTACTTTGTTTTATACCGAAGTTGGATAGCCTAAGGTAAATGAATGTTCAAAGATGACATGACATTAGCGCCTCTTGTATATACATTTGGTAGACAAGACACTAAGTTCTGGTCCCAGCTAATGCTTAAGGTTGTTCATATGGCTGGGTTTTCAGGTGATAGGCAGGGATATTGCAGAGGGTAAACCAACCTTATCCCCTGTGATTGCCACAGGGGATAATCTCTTTGGTGTCATTTACCCCTTGGATGAGGTGCCCAGATCATGTTTAGTAGTTCCAAAACTGGGGTCCAGGGACCCCTGGGGTCCTTGAGGGGGTTTCAGAGGTTCCCCAGCAAGTATCATTTAGTTTAGCTTCACTGTTATTTCATTTTCCTGTGTAAGTGTAAGAATCACTATTCTGATCAGAGGTTTCACTTTATCCACTGATATGTCCCTACTTACAGCAAAGACAGATAACAGCAATCTTCTCACATGGGGATCCTTTAGACAATCCTTTGTCATATGATGGTCTTTCAGTGTATTGCTTTATGGGTCCTTGACATGAAAAAAAAAAAAAAAGTTCATCAATGATTCAAAAGAATCATTGTTATTTTTACACATATAGTTTTGGTATGCAAAAAATATTTTTACATATATAACGATTTAAAAAATAAATATTATAATTTATGATTTGGGATGAAAAATGTGTTGCTTCACAGACAGATTCCGTCAAACCTGATATCAACAGTGCTATCCTGTAGCCTGTACAATCTTCACTAGACTATACCCCACTGAGATACATAGCCCTTGCTCACATGTCCATAGAAAATGTGACATATAGGATGAGTGCTACTGTATACCCTTTTTTTATTTTTTGTCTTTTTTTGCAGATGTATGAATATGTATCTATTTTGTATCCGATTTTTTAAAATCTATTTATTTATTTATTTTTTTCTTCTTATTCAGTTCATGGACTGCTTATGGTCCTACAACCACTGTGAACTCTTATTTAAAACTCCACTGTCATGGCTCTTGTCTTCCTCTTCCTCCTTCTACCTTCATTCTCTTTGTTTTGTAAGAAAGCATTTTGACAATGACAATGAAAACCGAATGAATGCAGAAATAACAGAAAAATAATGGACTAAGTGTTCATGAAACCCTTATAAATAAAAACACATATTGCAACAATATCATATATTTAATACAAAGTATGCCCATGAGCTTATGTGAAAGATATAAAGTTTATGTGATTTTTAACAAATTTTGTCATGTGTCTTGTCAGATGTTGATGTGATTGGAACATATCATTTTTTTCAATTAAATATTTTGTAGTGCAAACATATAATTGCTATATATAATATGATAAGTTTCTCATTCTCTGCTCTCAGAGGGAGCACTTTGATAACTTTGACACTCTGACAACACCACAGGCTCAGACTCACTTATTTGCTTCCATAAGACTCCCAGAGCATGGAGCCACCCAGTGAGAATAGAAGATCATTGGGCAGCTTCTTCAAGATGAACACAGTCCCCACTGCATTTTTTTGTTTAAATGCAGGACAGCTTTTGAGAATGAGACAGGAGAGAATATGGGGACTGTTTCTGTCATTTGTTTTAATTGAATAATGCAGTTTGAAGCTTTACTCCTCTGATTGTTGTTCAGCTTTAATATTCCAGATGTTCAGGGATTTTTGTCAAAATTGTTTACTGATGCGTCTAACAGAATCGTAAGTTATTAAATATTTTAGGTGAGACAGCAGTGGAGAGGAACAAGTAGGGAGAGTAGGGAGGAAGAAGGGGAAGGGGGTATGAGGGGGAAACAGCACTTTAACATTGAATTATCATGTTTTTATTTAAAGTCATGTTCACTGGCTGGTTTTGTGACAGTTTTACTCTTTTTTTTAAGAAACATATACAAGTTGTTCAATAAAAGGATGTTGGAAGGGTTTTGGTGGTGATAAGAAGAAGTGACTCCTAGCCCTCTCACAAAAAGTGATATAAAATCCTTCTATATCCACTCATACATATAAACCACGATAGCTTTTGTTAACTAACTGAACAACAACGAAAATATGACACTGAAAAAGAAGAATAAGTCTCAAGAAAAGACTGAAATCGACTCGCACAGGGCATCGGATTCGGAAGCTGTCTCCGATGCTAATGCTAACACCATTTTAGCTAGCGCCAAACCTGGGAAAGAAAGTGGAGAAGACGATGGAGAGACAATGGAGGAAAGTGCTAGCGATACCTACGTTATAAAAGCCATCAAAGCAATGGAAAAATGAGCCACCAATAAAATCACAGTGTGCTCTCTGCGGTCAAAGAAGTGAAAGAGAAAATGACGGAGGCTGAAGAATGTATATCTGGCGCAGAAGACAACATCACCCAACTGAAATCTTGAGTCAACACATTGGAATCCCAAGTCAAATCACTGGTGGGCTTACCTGAGAAGGAAGAGGATCAGGATGCAGCTGCTTTCATGGAGACATGGCTGCCTAAAGTCCTGGGAATGGATCTGTTAAACTTGTCACTGATAATTGAGAGGGCCCATCGGATAGCCGGCCAACAAAGCGGTAATACTGGCCAAGAACACTCGCGCCCAAGAACGCTCATCATGAAGTTTTTAAACTTCAGACAAAAGGAACAAGTTATCAGAGCTGCCAAGTCCAAGGGCAAGGTTATGTACAAGGAGCACACTGTCCGCTTTTATCCTGATTTGTCCACTGAAGTTCACAACAAACTGAAAGGCTTTGACAAGGTGCTTCAACAACTGCGGGACCAGGGCATCAACCGGCATAGAATCATCTTCCCAGCAAGCCTATTTCTCACACATGAGGAGCGGTAGCACATATTCGACACACCCGCAGCAGTGGAAAGTTTCATCGAACGACTGAACATAACTTGCTAATCATTGGATCCTAATCGTCACGGTTCATCTTTTTTCCCCTTTACATTTAAAGAGCTTCACACCTTTCATTTGAATTTGAGATGTGGATAACCCAGTTGCCAACATTGGACTAAGGATGGAGGAGGGCGGGAAAAAAAAAAAAAACACGACCGAGTTTTGACGGATAATTTTTAGTTATTTATTTTTATTCACTTTTTTTTGGAACTGAGGACTATATGAGCAAATATGGCTCCTGCAACTGAGTAATCTCTTTGGATGATGCACATTCATATTTGAAACTGGAAATATTCTTGATAAACTTTTCTAAAGTTATTCTTCTTGTTTGGATGATGGATGGGGAAGACTGTTGCTTCACCAAGTAAGGTCTTAAAGTGAACTGAAGGGGACATTCTCAAGCTCTTAGGTAAAGAGCATCTTTAAGTGTTGGGGATCCTCCCATGTTGTTGTTGCGGTTTTGTAGTTGGCAACAAATAGGTTTTGGCTTCAATAATGTTAGTAGACCTATTCTGATTTTGAAGGGGATTGTTAACATAACGAGTGGGAATGGTTACTCAACCGAGTAACAAGGGTGCCAAGGATTCAACGGGCAACTTCATATGTGTTTTTTTCAGTTTAAGATTTATTTTCTTTTTTATGTTATGTTTTATGTTTTTTATGTTTTTTGCTTCTCAACACTTTCTCCTATGGCATGTTTAGGAAGACATCACAAAGGATTTAATAATATTTTATGTCTAAGGTGGCAAAGTTGAAATTTTTATCATGGAACTGCAGAGGATTGGGTAAAATTAAGAAAATCAAACAGGTTATGAGTAGGATAAACCAATTACAATCAAACATGATTTTCTTACAAGAAACTCATTTGCTTGATGGGGACGTGTTAAGGATGAGGAGGAGATGGCAAGAACAGGTGTTCTCTGCTTCTTATGCAACTAATGCAAGAGGGGTAACGATACTTATCCATAGAACTATACCGCTACAGGTACAAAGTGTAATAAAAGATCCAGCTGACAGATTTATTAGGCTATCATTCAGGGAACTCTTCTTTCTGAAACGCAAAATTTAATAAATGTATACGGTCCCAATGATGATAACAAAAACATGTATAATGACTTATTCCTCCTAGCCATCTCAAACCTACCTGGACATTATATTCTGGCTGGCGATCTGAATTGCACTCTGGACCCGACAAGAGATCGCTCCACGGGTTCAGATAGTACTCATGTAGGCTAGAAAAGCGATCCATTATTTCATAAATGAACTCAACCTCTTGGATATCTGAAGACACTTCAATCCCCAAGGTACAGCGTATTCATGCTACTCTGGTACTCACCAAATCTAGTCTCAGCTCAGTTACTCCCTAATATAGAAGATTGTAAGTATCATAGTATCGTAATTTCTGACCACGCCACAGCGACATTAACTTATGTAAATTAAAGTTTTAGCTGTGATCCTCCAAAATGGCGTTTTCAAACTAAATGGCTTCAGGATACGACTTTTGTAGAATTTTTAGACAAGCAAATTGATTGATTTTTTCAGACCAATACACCAGAAACCTCAGCATGTATAAGATGGAAGGCATTCAAAGCCTATATCAGGGGCCAAATAATCAGTTTCACCAGCTCAAGATCTAAGAAAGCACAGAAAGAGATGAAATTATTGGATTCAAAGATTAAACAATTAGAAAATAAAATCTTTTGAAACACAATCAATTCTGCAAACGCACATAAAGAATTGTTAGATCCCAATATAACGAATTGTCAGCCAGTAAAGAGGCAGCAAAATCATTTAAATTGAACCAATAATTTTATGATCAGGGTGAGAAAGCAGGGAGGCTACTTGCATGGCGCATCAAACAACAAAAAACAGAGCAAGCTATTACCTGTATTGAAGATGCAAGTAGAAATGTGACAGTAGACCCAGTGGAGATAAAAATTCCGGTCATATTATGAGAAATTATACAGCTCAGAATGTCCCCCCAATTTAGACATACAGAAACATTTCTTAGATTCTCTTGATATTCCATCCATATCAGAGGAATGTAAAAATTATTTGGATAGTGATCTAACAGAGCTTGAATTATCTGAAGCCATAGATGCTATGAAAACAGGGAAAGCCACCGGCCCAGACGGTCTCCCCATAGACATATACAAGAAATTCAAAAACAAATTACTGACCCCTCTTTTGGAAATGCTACTGGAGGCTTCCAGAGAAGGTCTTCTCCCTACATCTATGACGGGAGCCTTGATAACATTACTCCAGACACCGCACTCCTATCAGTGGATGCAGAAAAGGCTTTTGATAGGGTGAAATGGCCCCATCTTTTTGAAGTACTTACTCGATTTGGCCTTAGAGAAAACTTTTGCAAATGGGTGAAACTGTTGTATAACAAGCCTATAGCTGAAGTGTTGACCAATAATATGGTTTCTAAATTTTTTACTGTCGCTATAGGTTGCCGTCAAGGATGCCCAATGTCTCCTCTCCTCTTTATCCTTGCCATCGAACCACTGGCAATAGCGGTGAGGGGACATGAAGCTATATCTGGAGTTACAGTTGGGCACACGGATCATAGAATAGCTTTATTCGCAGATGATGTCATCTTGTTTCTAAAACATCTTGATAAATCTATACCTGCTTTTCTGGGCCTTGCCGGAACCTTTGGGAGGATTTCAGGATACAAAATTAACAAATCTAAATCCTCTATTTTGTTGTTGAGTGAGGCAGAGAGGGAAAAGCCAGTGTCTATGTTTAATGTAACCGAATGCTTCACCTATCTAGGTGTAAAAATCACATCCAGTGTTGAAAACATAGTCCCATCAAACTATGAGCCCATTCTAAAAGATGTTTCTAATTCATTAGAACGCTGGTCAGCTTTACCCATATCCTTAAATGGCAGAATAAACATATTGAAAATGAATATCTTGCCTAAATTCTTATATCTATTTCAGAATATTTTTACCTTTACCACCTCCAAAATGTTTTTTTGATGAAATTAAGAAGCGCTTCACCGATTTCATTTGGAATAATCGACACGCTAGACTCCGTCTATTATTGCTGTACTTACCATATGATAGAGGAGGACTTCAATGTCCAAATTTACATTGGTATTACTGGACCTCCCAACTACGAACTATCATGTTTTATTTTTCATCTCATGACCATCACCCCTGGGTAGACCTAGAATCCTGTGAAATAAGTTCAAATTTACCTTTGAATCTACACTTACAGCCTTCAAAACTCAAAGACCTTAGGAGGTCCACTTCTAATCCTATAGTTTTGAACATGATTAATATATGGCATGTAACTCAAAGATATCTAGGTATTTCCCAGTCACTATCTTGTTTCAGTCCTATTTGGAGCAATACTAACTTTATACCTGGAAGATCTGATGCAGGTTTTAAAATGTGGGCCAATTTGGGGGTTAAGAAAGTAAAAGACTTATACTTGGATGGAAAACTCATGTCCTTTGAGGAACTATCTATTAGGCTAAACATGGGATCCCAGAAAACATTTCTTCAAATATTTACAATTAAGAAGCTTTATATTTAAATCTCAAAATCATTCAATTAATATACCACCTCTTTCTGTCTTGGAAAAAGAAATAACTAAAGATTGTTGCAATACGGGATTGATTTCACTATTATATGGTTTATTGGTGTCGGGCTCACAAGACTCCTCAGATTCTAGAATGAGGATATACCTGTGGAGGATTGGAGGGAGGCATGTAAGGAGGCTCAGACCCAAACGATAAATACACAGCTGAAACTACTGCAATATAAATGGCTGATGAGAATATACATTACTCCAGCCAAACTACATATATTCAATGACAATATTCCTGATACCTGTACCAAGTGTAATGAATTTAAAGGCACATTCTTTTATTGTGTATGGGAGTGCAAGAAGATTGTAGAATTCTGGAAAGAGGTGAACTATATGATAACTGAAATCCTCAATATTAAGCTTCCTCTTGAGCCAACTATATTTATCCTGCATTTGTATCGTCACAATATCCGTTTGAGGAGGAAAGACTATGTTTTCATCGACATGTGTATTCTACAAACAAAGGGCCTTATAGCTCTTTAGTGGAAGAAAGTAAATAGACCAAGGATAACTAAGTGGTTACAGGAGATGGTATTAAATAAGACAATGGAGAGGATAACTTACATTGTAAGAGGTAAACAAAAGGCATTTGAACAAGCTTAGAGTCCTTATATTATTTTTCTTAAAGATGGTGATGTTGGTAATTTGATAGAACAGGAAGATGATACTGATGAGTGACAAGTAATACTTGGGTCCTTGGTGTAAGTGATATGTTGTTGAGAAGCCCCCACCTTTTTTTATATGTTGCAGTCTGTTTTGTTCTGTCTGTGAAGTGTATTGGTTGTAACGGTTTCGTTTTTGTGATAATGTTGACGTGTGTATGAAAAAAGGATGTTGTTCTTCTTCTCCTTGTATATTTCTGTCAGAATAGACACTTCCAGGCTTATTACTGCCATCCACAGTTTAGAAAGGAATGATTCTTTTCTTTTCTATTGGCTCATGGTTTACTTCATTCTTTAAGGTTTTTAGTAAGGTTTTTTTGTCCAGTCGGGTTCTTTCAAGTGAATGAATAAACACCAATTTTAGCTACCTCTTTGAATAATATATTTATTTCTCCGATATATATTTCACAGTCTAGTAGAACATTTTGATTAGTCTCTGTTTTTAGGTATATCCCCATCTCAGTGTGGTTAACTTAACAGCGTCCTTCATTTTAATAGATTCACGTATGGAAAAGTTGTGCCTCCATCTTTTCTCTTTATTCTACACATTCTGCCTGGAGTTTCCTTTCAATGGTGCTACAGCATTCAGCTCGGTCAAATAGTAAACTGACATTTCTCATCAACATAAAAAAGGTACAAAGAACAATAACAAAACAATATATAAGACATCACAAGAATATTACAGAGGTACAGGAGGTAGGGGATGATAATATATGACGGATTATTGCACATTGTGGTATATGGCATATTATGGATTTAGATATCATGTTTGCAGGTACGGACACAGGATTGTGACGATCTGAGTGGAGAGCAATCAGCTCTCAAGGAATTTCAGAAACGGAGACCATGTGTCTTAGTTGGATGAGGTATTATTTCTCAGAGCTGCGGTCAGTTTTTCTGTGGTGGAATGTTGTGTTAATAAATTGAGCCAATGTGTTATAGATGTTTTGGTTCCGTCTTTCCAGTTCAGAAGGATAGTCTTTTTGGCAAGTGTTGTAGAAATCAGTATGACAGTCTTGAGGTGGTGTGTAGGAGTCTGTATGGTGGAGAGGTCTCCCAGCAGGAGTGTAGATGGACACAGGGGGATGCTAAGGCTGAGAATCTCTGACAATTTGCTCACAACCCCCGGCCAGAAGGATTGAATATAAGGGCAGAGCCACACAGCGTGGAAATAATCATCAACTGAGTTTGGGCCATGTATACATGTGTTCCTATCAGAGAAGCCCATGAGATAGAGTTTATGGGTGGATTTTATACTGTATTATGTTGGATGTCACAGAGAAGATGTTATTACATATGCCTTGCCAATCAGGATTTGTGTTTTGTAGGCTGAGGTTTGCCGTCCATTTTTCTACTGGTATTGATACGGAGTTGTCATGTGAGAGGGGGATCTTATATATCTGTTCAATCAATTTGGTGGGACGGAGGAGGCAGAGTTTATGATATAAGGAAGGAATTCTGGCAGTTGAAGTGAGTCGTGTTGATTTTATCCTTAATGGCCTCTTTGATTTGAATGTATTGATAATGGCAGCGATCCGGGATGTTGATCTGGTCGAAGGTCATGAGCAAACCGCCACTGAAAAGGTGTCCCAAGCTGGTAACTCCTCTCTCTTTCTATGATGGAAATAGAAGAGGTTTTTTATTGATTTTAAACATAAGGTCAGATTTGGGTTAAGGTGGATGGTGAGGGGTTGCAATGAGGTATACTATTGGCTTTCCACCAGGCTGTTAAAGTTGTGTTTATGGTGTTGTAATTGAGGTAGTTATGGTTTCTAGTGTTTTTTTCAATGAAAGGGATGTTTGCTATTGACAGTTCTTGGGTAACCAGTTGTTCTATGTCTTGCCATGATGGGTTTGTATTGCTTGCCCATTTTCTGATGTATTGTAGTTAGATGGATATGAAGTAGTAATAGAAATTAGGTGCTTTGAGTCCTCTGAAGGCTTTGGGTTTCTGTAAAGAGGTTAGCTTGATCCTTGGTTTATGGTGATAGGATTTGGTCTGGATTCCGGATATACTGGGGTTCTGTCGGATGGCCACTACAAGAGGTTCTAAGAAAATAGGGAAAAGTAAAGGGGATAATGGACATCCTTGTCTGGTACCTCGCTGGCGATGAAAAGGTTTGGAGACGTGGTCATTTTTTAGAACAGATGCACTTGGAGAATTATATAATATTTTGATCCAGTTAGTAAAATATGGGCTGATTCCAAAGTGATTCAAGACGGTGAAGAGAAAGGACCATCCTACCCTGTCAAACGCCTTTTCAGTGTCTCGAGATACTAGGAAAAATGCAATGGAACGGATTGTTATGAAAATACATTTTAGCTACTAGTCCATTTTTCCTTAATGGGTTATATAAATTGGGACACCATTCAAATTGTTTTACTGCAATGCTTTTATTGGTTATTTTCTTTGTTTGTTATTGAAATCAATCAATCTAAATATGCAAACTTGGATATCATAAAGTCAACAATAATAATACAACAACTGTTGCATTGATAGCAAGCACATTCACATTTTCCTCAGAAAATGTACCTAAACTAGTTTAAATGGTAATACTGTTCTCTATTTGAGAAGGGTTTAAGTAGTTGTAAGGTACTGCAAGATTTTTGTTCCTCTTTGCAATAACCTCACTGAGTTGGGACAACTCTGCTTGAAATTTCTTAATCATCTTCTTGGGGGCAGCCTCATTGAAGCGTTCAGCAGGATATGTACCCAGAAGAACCTGAGAAAAAAATGGAAATAAAAAGAAAAGTCATGATTGACCGCTAGTAACATGGCAGTTTCTACATAGATCAACACACAATAAATGTGTGTTAGTCCTTGACAAACTTACAACATCAGTGTATTCGTTGGAAAGCATCCAAGCCATTGTCATAAATTTGACTGAATCTCCAATGGTCGGGAGGGTCTCCAAAATTGTCTTCATGCTAGACTTCCCCTTAGTAGTTGGAGGAGCTTTGCGCATCAGGGCAGGGCTGTTGGGCGTCCAGCTGTTGTAGTCATACTAAAATATACAGAGATGCTTCAGTATCTATTGCAGGTGTATCAGTGACTACAAATCCACCCTCCTTCATTTTTTTTTCTGACAAAAATGTCACCATTCAGGTACTGCATGATGCAATTATGCTTACTTCAACTAAGAGCAAAATCACATTGATATAATCAGAGTTTGTGTTTACATGAGTCCTGACTTACTGGCATGAATGCCTTAATCACATTATAATCACATTTTTGATGTGTATGTAAATGTGGCCATTTTCTTTTCGGGCTGTTGGCTCATGTTTAACTGAAACTTTAAAAATCTAAATATATTTTCAATATTAAAATAAATATAAACATATAACAATAAACAATCATGAAATGAATATGAAACAATACACATTAAACACTTGTACCTGTTTGATATTGAATCGTTTGTTTGAATTCAAGAAGTATTCTATTTATCCAGTTGTTAATCATCTTACCTGCCCATTGTTGACTGCAGCATGCTGACCAGACACTCTGAAGATCACCATGGTGATGAACTTGATCAATTCCTCCACAGTTTGAAAGCTTGTAGGGATCCCTGTTGGTGTCACCATCAACCACCATTTTATAATAATACATCTTTGAAATTCATTATAAATATAGGCTGCTATACAGATCTGCTGTTTACACAGCTTTACACTACTAGAATTGAACTAAATTACCTGAGTTTTTGTTTGATAAGAAGGAGTGTGTGAATATGTCATTGATCCATGCCTGGAGCTCAGAGTCTTTACGCACATCATTGTCTGAGGGATAATAGTACTCTACTATTTCCTCAACAAAGCTGGAAAAGAAAAATCAAATGATGTAAATATTAGGTGTCAGTGAATAGAGGTTGTAGTTATATTTTTTCTTTTTCAATTTAAAAGCTGCTCCACAAGTATGTACAAACTTATAGAAATAAAAGGAATGTGTGATGTTTCATGAATTTGCCAAGTTATAATGCAGTGAAATAACCTGTGCTAAAGGTAGTTGCTCTTTACCCTTCAAAATAAATATACATAAATATAGTGAGAATACAATAATATAATCTTTATATGGCAAATAGTTTGTGGTAACCTGTTGATGATGCTCCACACCTCCAGTCCATCATCTCTGTAGTAGAAGTTGGGGACAGACTCCAGTCCTCGTGCAGCGATGTTTTCTGGCAGACAGAGGGAGCTGTAGGTCATTTCAGAGAGAGCC
>OOFE01045355.1:0-22802 GCA_900323365.1 Monocentris japonica | reverse complement strand
TGTCATGAAATGTGCTCATTGTATTATTGAAAAGTAGGCACACACACACACACACACACACACACACACACAGTCAAGTCACACAAATCAGGAGCCTGTGATTAAAATCCTATTTGTCCTGACGGCAGGCCAATATTGTGGGTGTGGGCAGGGCAGGGATTTGAATGTGAATGTTGCAACATCTATTACAGTTTTCTGAAAGTATATCTCATATTATAAACACAAAACTCGAAACACAAAATACACACACAAAATGCAAAATACCACAAATCTCTTGCAAAATTAAACTTTGCTTTCAAAACAATGTTATGTCTTCTCAAAATGGCTCAACTTCAGCCCTTTTATTGCTGAAGCTCCAATTGCTAAGTGAACGATTACTATAAGCAACAGGTGTTTGCCCATGTGAGGAGTCGTGTGGTTAATTGATCATTTAGGTTTAGCATTCTTAATGGCAGTGTTTTCCAAGTGAACACAAGAGATTTTATCCATGAAAATTGTGCCAAATGTAGATAATTGAGTGCAAAGCAGAAAATGTGCTTGTATTTCTGCAGACTTGGTTTGGGAGAGTAGGTACATGAGTTTCAGGTTTCAGTGATTGTGCCTCAAGTTCCAGTTTGAGTGTGTAAACAATTGAGAAAAACTGTAAATATCCATGTGCTTTGTTTTATACTGTAAATATTGTTTTTGCTACTGTTTTTGCACAATCCCGTGAGCATTGCCACTTTTCATTTTACTGCACATCCTGTAGGCGTACGTGACAAATAAAGTTCTTGACTTCTTGACTTCTTGTTGAATCATGACACTGAACAGGATATAGTGGTTACACAGCCAAGGATTAAAGCTTGCAAAGTGGCTTGACCGTCTAACACCAACTTTCCCTCCCAACAGGATCAGCATGGCAAACAGAGGTCGAGCCTATGGTCTGAGCCTTGAGGTGCAAACTAAGATTGATAAAAAATACGACCCGGAACTGGAGGAAAAGCTGACTGAGTGGATCATCACCCAGTGTGGCTCTGGAGTAGGCCAGCCTGAGGCAGGCAAGGCCGGCTTCCAAACCTGGCTCAAGAATGGATGTGTGAGTCTATTTTACTGACCAAAAGGGTTTGCATGAGTATAATTGTATGTATACTGTATTGTATTCAGTATACAGTATGTTTAGGGGGGTCAATCAGCATCTCCTCTAACCCCGTCTCTAGGTTCTGGGTGAGCTCATCAACAGCCTACATGGCAGCAACAAGCCAATTAAGATCAACAACTCCACCATGGTATTCAAGCAGATGGAGCAAATCTCCTTGTTCCTCAATGCTGCGGAAAAGTATGGAGTCACCAAAACTGACATGTTCCAGACAGTTGACCTCTTTGAAGGTAAGACTGTACGATTACACTGTAGCCTTGTGAAGTAGTAATATGTTTCAGCTAGCACAGATTAACCCTGACATAAGAGAGGAAGTAACTGGTTACATTGGCCTAACACCAAGCTGTACACAGTGGTGGATAGAGAAAATCACTAGCCCTTCCCTGAAGTTGGGTGTGTGCTCTGTTAATGTGAGACTGATGTCTGTCTAAAGGGAAGGACCTGGCGGCTGTCCAGAGGACCCTGATGGCTCTGGGGAGTTTGGCCGTGACAAAGGCTGATGGGAATTACAAAGGAGACCCCAGCTGGTTCCATAAGTGAGTTTGAGCATTTTTTTCCTCTGTATAGCAACTGTTCTCTCTGTGGATACTCAGTGAAACAAAGGAGGATTTCATTTCACTGTTGAGGAATGACATTTTGGACTGAGAGACGTGTATGTGTCTGTCTGTCTGTGCAGGAAGTCACAAGAGAACAAGAGAGAATTCTCTGATGAACAGCTGAATGAGGGCAAAAATGTCATTGGCCTGCAAATGGGTACAAATAGAGGAGCATCTCAGTCGGGCATGACAGGCTACGGGCGACCCAGGCAGATCATGAACAACAAACCCTGAACCCGACCAGCACCGTCGCGTCCCAAACCTGAGACACTCCCCCTTCTCCCCTCTTATAGGCTAGTCACTGAGGACAGAGAGATATGTGAGGGAAAATGGTTTCAAGACCAAACTGGACCAAAATAGGGACCAAGGAAAACATATGTACATATAAAAACTACAGCACGCTATAAATAATGACCAAAGACTAGGTTTTTGAGATCTGCTTACAAACATCCATTTCGATACTTGCTTTTACAACTACATTTTGTTTGTGGTAACGACTACATGTTTTCTTCTGGAATGTGTTGTTCCAGTGTCATACAATATTGTAAAAGCTGCAGTTAGACGCTCCCAATCATCTAATTTCTAATTAATTTTGAAATAAAGTTCAATTTAATTTTAAAGAGGTCTCTTGTTCTTTACAACAAAAAGATGAACATGCTAGGATGGTAGGCTTTGTTGAAATCTACTGATAACATTGGTATGGAACGAGCACTGCGGCTGAAACACTGTGCTGTCTGATTGTGGATAGATTGTACCAAGTTAACAATAAAAGAGATGAACTAACATGCAATATCACAAGAAGTTTCAACATGACATATCTCTCTTCCCTGACCTTCTTCATTGTGTCTGCCACTACAGCACAACATTGGGGCTCTTTGCTGGAAACTTCCGCCACAATAGTGGAGATAAGGAGATTTGATGAGGAAAGGCTATAACAAAAAAATGGGAATTCACCCAAGGGAGAGAGGGGACGAGGGGAGGGAATGATGAAGGGCGGGGATATTGCTTGGCTGGATTTTCCCTGGCTGGGCTTTGCTTGGCTGGATGGAGCAAGAGGAACAAGGGGGCTCCATTGGAGGAGTATCTCCCTCAACCCTTCGCCAGGTTTTTGTTTATACTGTGTTTTTGCTTGAGTGCCGACTAAGCTGTTCAGCATGTTCAGCTGTTCAACTCAGAAAAAGGCCAGAGAGAGAGAGAAGAAAAGCAGGAAGGAGAAGACATAAAAAAGGAGAGTTATGTTTGGTGAGAGAAAGAGATTATAAAGTAAAAGCGGGCAGAGGATTGAGTCTTTCAAAGAAATGTTCTGATGGGATCAAGCAAAGGAGATGAAGGTTGATGGGGAGTTCTTGTCAGATATGGAGCATAAGGAGTGTAGGTTAAGACACAACAAAGTACTTAGGAAATCAGAGACCATTTCCAAAAATGGACTGATCATTGCAGAGGGAGGGCACGTAGAAGGACCTCCTTTTCCCCTTCACTTTCATTCTTAGTCAGTTCCTAGGAAACAGCATGATAAGTCAATAGCAAAGGTTTGTGATGCAGCCTGTCAGCTGACAACTAAACTGGCCGCTGGGGATTTTCTAACACATTTAAACTTGAAAGCAAATAAATTGTGGGAATCAATATCTGGCAGTCTGTAGATTTGCCCCATTCCTTTATCAACCACCTAATCCACAACAATGCACTCTTGCAATCTCCAGGCACAGTCAGTGTGATTCTTTACGAAGGCAGTAGATGCATAATGTGGATTTAGCGGTACAGGTAGGTAGTCTTCTATTTGGATAAACCACATGAATTCAAATACCCTAAGCATAAAAGACAACAGACTAATGCAGGGAACATTGTGCAAGGGGATGAAGGGCTCCATCCGGTGCCTACCCAGGAGCACTGCAGGCCACACACTCCTGGAGCTACTCGAGCTTGTTCACTGCCGAGAGAAAGGAGAAAAACAAACTCATGGGTGTTGGATAATGGAAGTACTGTCCATCTACCGTTTTAGCCTGGACTGACAATGAAGTGAGCTCTAACCCCCAAAACTGTGTTTGTTGGTTTGCATGGTAAACTGCATTGCGGCTGGATCTCCCAAGGGGAGGATCAAACAAGTAGATAGGTAGAGCCATTAGCCATTTCAAAATTGAGAAACCATATTCCACTAAAGCACAATAAGTTCTCAGAATGAGTTTTCAGTTGTGTCTTAAGAAAAAGAAGATACAAAGCTGCCATGTATTTCTTCAGGTACAGCACAGGTAAAAAAAAAAAAAAAAAGCTTTAAAACAAGCTGAAGTTACAGGTCTGAATCTCACACACCACAGGATACACCTCTATTTTGGGAAACCCTACCCTACATTCACAGCTGCCCAAACAATTCTGAATACCAAGGTC
The DNA here is from genome assembly GCA_900323365.1 of Monocentris japonica. Lineage (NCBI taxonomy): Eukaryota > Metazoa > Chordata > Actinopteri > Trachichthyiformes > Monocentridae > Monocentris > Monocentris japonica. The sequence goes on along the minus strand of OOFE01045355.1, from coordinate 18,689 downwards.
TAAAGTCTGAACATTGATGCATGCAGTGTTGGTATTAAATCTTATCTCTGAATCACACCCCAACTGCATGAAGTCATATTTCTCACCCTCTTCTGATTGATTCTGATGACTCTAATTTCACCTCTGACAATTTGCTCAACTTCACTAATAACATTAACATTTTCATTGAAACCGAGGAAATGCCACTTATAGCTTGACAAGCGTTTTGTTATTGTTTGACCATAGATGAACGGTCGGTGTAATTTAGTTTGTGTTACACTGTAGGCAAGTTTGGCTTGTATGCAAAAGGGCAATGAAAGACCAACTTTGTCAAGACTGAGGTTGTGACTGACCACCCTTTTTAATAAATCCCAAAACTAAGGAGGAGGACAGAGTGGTGTGATGCAAAAAGAAAGAGCTGATAGCTGATAAGAAGGTCTGTAACAGTTTAAATCCTGTGGGGAAATAGATTGGTGGAAGAAAGAAGCGTCCAATTGAGGATGTGGCACTGAAACTGCGTTTAAACTCCACTTCACCCGATGAAGCTTCTTGTTATTGTCTGATTCTAGATGAGAGGGTATTACATTGAAATGATGCGTTCAGTTATGCTAGACTGCTTTGGCTTGTGTGAAGCAGGGTGATGTCAGCCCAAGGTCAGTAAGTGACTGTGGTCAAGAAATGATTGCCCTGGGTGAAAGGCTAGGGATACAAATAGGACAGGCTGGTGAATTAGCTTTAGGAGCAGACAATTATCGCGTGGTGAGCTCTTGGATGTCTCCAGAAATCAATGAGTACAAATGGATTTCAGTTTCTTGGAGGTGGGGAGAGTCCCTGGTGCTTCTGCAATCTGACAAAAGAGATAGACGTGGTGTTACGCCAGCCTTAACGTTGGTCCGACAGCTCTACTTGTGGTGCGGTTAACCCTGTGCCACAACACAACCACTCAACTGGAGGTGGGGAGTGGTAAAGGATATAGTTTGGAGGACTCAAAGTGGTTAATGACTAGCGGTAGATGACTTTGGCCCCACCCCCCCAAAAAGTCTTTCAGTCCATGTCTCTATATATTATTTTTATTTGACAGTCATTGCCTTCTCCTCTCGTTTTAACTATTTCATGGTAACCTCTTCAAATCTTGTACAGAATATAGATTTCTGGACAAAAACAGCAAAATGTGCATTTGTTTACAAATTCAAAGCCCTGTGAAGTAGAGAAAGGAACTGTGGAAAGAAAACAAATATAAATACAGAAGAGGCTACTTGAAACAAAAGTAGAGCAAACCTCAGTCAGCTTTGGCTGTAGTTGCTAAGATTGTTCCACCATCTGCCATTTTGAGTCGCTTCACGCTGTTCATTCAAAGTGAGGCAGTCCTCTTCCTGTTTTGGTTAAGGCACTTCCTTTGTGCCGTAAGTCAGCCCTGCACAGTTTGTGGCAAATCATACCCGGAGACACATACACTAGAATAAACACGTAGAAAGCAACACATAGAGTCAAACAATTTTCTCGGGTGTGGTCTCATTTTTTTTACAGCCATTAGTATTCTATAAAACTTAATTTGAGAACGATATATTGAGGTAAATATTGTAGATGTAGCACCTTAAAGCATGGATGTAATGTCAAATATGGATGTGGCTTGAACTGCTCTGCATTGAGCTCAACAGAGGGGATAGTACATTTGGAGCAGTGATCCAGAGTAGGCCAGCCTCTTGCCTCTCAGGTGGTGTTAACATTGAACGTGTTTGTGAATGGGTGACTGATGGGCATGTTGAGCCATGAATAAGTTTGTTCATAAACTGTAAACCACAGAGGTTCTGTCATATGACCGCATCGGTGGCTAGCCCTTTATGTGGTTGGATTGAGGGATGAGAGGATGTAGAAGGTGGCTCACAGGAATATCAGATCTGAAGGGGGTGTTAACTTGAGCCAGGAAGCAGGTGTTTCCTCTTGAAACTCTTGGTCTGAAGCCAAAACATCGAGATCTGCAAGGTACACCTCCTGTGGCAATTCAAATGCCATAAAAGAACATCAACAGTTTTTTTTAATTTAGTCACCCATTAGGCCTACAGTTTGTCAAATACCTAGACCAGTTTTACCACTTGTATTTATAACTTGGACTTGCATCCAGGCTCAATTTCTCAATGGTTTATTTGTAAATGTATTAGTTAACCTGTTTACAAGAGTTGCCCAAATGCACTGCTGTCGTGGGAAATCAGGGAGTGTAGTATATAAATGTCCCTGGTGGGGCCGTTGTCTAGTGCTTTGTAATTTGATAGAGTACTAACTAAAACTGTAGCAGATAATATATAAGGTCCCAGTCAATACCCTGATACATCTTGTAACCCAGGCAACTGGAACATTTGTTGTACTTGGCAACATGTTGCAAACCGTGACTCTCCTAGTTCATACACATACTGTACTTTTGGTAAGATACAGTGAATTTCTAGTTAGGATGCAATTCATTTTTCTTCCCTTCTCCATTCTCACGAGTCCTTCCAATGCTAAAGGAGCAAAAAACACCCCAAACTGTGCAGCGTGCTAATGCTGGGCTCAAACCCTACATTGTAAACAAGGCAGTAGAGCATGAGCAGTTTAAATAATGTGACACACAAAGCCAGTTGCAGATCATATCAGGGGTGCAGTGTAGAGCTAACTTGCTGACGACATTATCAGCCTCTGTTAATGGCTGTTAGTCATTATTCCTCATACAGTCTGTCGACAGAGAAAGGCAGTCAAATATTTATCAAGTCGACATGGTAACATCATGACACACTAACAAAAATACAAGTAGGTGTTCAGATTTGGTTCACTGATAATCTAAACATACGTGGTTCGGATGGGAATCTACAAGCTGTGGGCAAAGTGTCAATACCACTAGTGTTTTTTTCTTATTTTCCTACATGTTTAATATAGGTACATGAAAATAATCTTATAAAATTAGGACAATATCTACAGAATAATAACCTAAAACATAATTATGTGAACTGTCCATTGACCTGAAAACCTCAAGCACGGCCCTTGGGCCCATTTCAAACTGAAAATAATAAAGGAACCGATCCTTTTCTCGCAACGTCCTTTAAAGTGTGTGTGGATCAGCCTGGGACCTGCAGGACCCACTGCATACTCATTCATTTTATTTAGAATGGGTTTTTAGAAATCCTCGATTGGAGACCTTGTAACCTTTTGATGTTTTAGCACCACTTCCATGCTAAAAACACAAACTCTTTCATGGCATCAACCATACTTGACTGCAGATAATATTGTATTATGAGAGTTAAAATTACACTTAATAGTGCTACAAACTACATTATCAGTAGTTTATATGTGGTTTGAGACTCCAGATGGACCGGCTGTCTCATAGCTGCAGCTGGGACAGTTTTGGGTCACAGCTAAAATAATGAGAGCAACATCAAAAGTGAGGAAATGGTTTATTTATCAACTAGGTAATAATATACACTCCAGAATGCCTGTCTACATGCTTACTGAGGTCTTTTTGCACTGGTAGTTTGTCTTTGAGTCCTGAATGTATAGCATTACATTACCAACACAGTAAACTTAGTGAAGGTAAATTAGGCTGTTAAGGAACTCCACTCCCTGGCCAGAAGAGACTGGAGGGGTGGAACAAGAGAGCCTTGCTCCTGTGTGTATCAGTTTAGTTTTCATGATGAAATGGTTCCCTCTGTTGGTGAGCAATCAACATTTACAAAATGTGATGTCACAATTTTTATTAATATTTCCCATTTGGCATGTCTCCATTCTGTTATTTGCACAGATCCATCACCAGGTTAGTGCATCTTATTTGCCTTTTTTCTTTGAACGCCCAAATTAATGTATAATCTTCCTCATTGGAACTTGTATAATAAAGTTTCTGTTCTGATTCATAATAATCAGAAATAACATACCACTCAATCATATCCATGGTTTTTATTGGAATGCTTTACCCTATTAGCACGTGACAATTAGCCAAAACACCGCAAATATTGTATTGCACCAAATACAGACTCCCACAATCTGAGCTCCCTTCCATGTCATCTACTCAAGCTTCACATATATTATACACAACTGGGGTCACTTCTAGACACTCACACATCCAACTTACATAATCGAGTAACAGACATACACAACTTTCCCCAGGAACACTTAAGGCACACACACATACACTGTGACAGAGATATTGAATAGAGCACGCAGATGTGCAGAGCTTAAGACAGCAGTAATGTTGGATAACTTGATTCTCAACAAGAGGATCTCTGTAACAATTTCAACAGATCTGCTATGAAGAAACAGCTGCAGTGCAAGCTCACAGAAAAATGCTATTCTTTACATGGCCTGTGGTAGCCTTAGCGTTTAGTGTGGTGTAGACAATGTACAGTATAGCTGTGTCGGTGGCTTAAACGTGACGCTACTTTTAAAAATATCCATTAACCACGTCATGTACTAGAAGGCAGGTGCCAGGAGGTTAGGGCTGGGTGAGAATCAACTACACATACAGCATACCAGGGACAGGGATACAGACTGGGTAGGGAACAGAAAGAGGAGGCGAAATATATCCACGTGTTAAGGACGCGGAGGGAGAGAGAGCTAGACAAAGTTTGTCTACAAGTTATTGTAAGTGAATCAACATATGATAAATTAGCGTCCTATGCAGATTCTTGGTAAGCCAAATTTGTTACACTGACTTCAATAAGAAACTGTGCATCTTTCACATCGCCCCATGCTCATAGTGAATTACTAACTTTATGATTAGTGATGTAAAATGAAAGCGGAAGGACTGGAGATAATCTGACAATGATCTGTTTGTCTTTTTACTCTTAGCTGTTGCACTGCAATGCAACTGAAAAACCGTGTGGACACAATGGAGGGGTGGGGTATCGTGGAAATTTTCACTACTGGTGCCTTCTTCCCCTCCACCACAACAAAGTTGGAGAAGGGAAGCAGCAAGGACATCGAAAAAACGAGGGCCGTATTTGGAACTTCTATTTAACAACAGTGAGAAACACAATATAGACAACTGGCGACACCTCTTGCCAGTTAAGGTAGAGCTTGCCCAATAGCTCTTAGCATTTACTTTTTTTGGCAGCCACATGTTGATACACTAAGATTAATTTGTATTTCCCAATAAAACTTGCCCTGGAAATAAATGTAATTTTATATATATATCATTAATAGCATGATAGCTAACCTGATATTTAGTTTAGCATGCAATGCGTTTGGAATGTGTAGTCCATGTTCTTTGACTCTTTTCAGCATCTCGGTATATTTAAAAAAAAAAAATACCTCAAGTTATTTCCCCATGTACATGTCTTGTCTTGGTATATTTGTCTGGACCCATATGGTGAAAAGTGAAAACACTTCCTGGTTGTGACAGAAGCTAAATAAATAAGTGGGGGTTGTATTCTGGATGAGCATGATCACACACCTAGTTCCAACTATGTAAAATGACTGATGAACAATATTGGGGCCAGTGCTGAACCAACGTTGAGACACGCCCACTGCTCCTGAATATACACACACACACACACACATGCAGATAATAGTGACATCAAAATGTTAAGGCGAGCTAGCAGACCTTGCTTGCAATATGGCCTTGCAAGTTTGAGTTGACTATCGAGTTGACGAGTAGTTTCAGGATCTCTATGGGCAGCTAGTTAACAGTCTAGCTGTGTTGCATTAGCTTGATAGAGTTATGGGCTGCTGATTTTAAATGGGGCATGTGTCTTAAACTCAAACTTGAAAGGAAGGTATTTAAGTGCTACCTATTGGGCTGACTATATGTATTACTTTACATAAACATGAAAAGACTGACAGGCAAAACTGATCATGGTAAATTGGTAAATCACTGTTGGGCATGACTGTCTTGAGCAAGACTGCACAGTTGTGAATGTTGTTTTAGATACTGCCCACTGCCATGCATGATGTGCCCTACCTTTTCTGCAGTAGCCTCTAGAATACTGGCCAGACTCATAACATAAGTATTGTTGAGTATGTCGTGCACCTCACGTTCTGCAATGACCTTGCCATGTGCGATACAAGACTGACCGATACCTGGAATGTTAACTGGTTCCATGTTACTCACTGTTTGATGTACACAATGTTTTCTGTGCTGGCCTTTGCAAAATGAACTTCCTTTGGGACAATAAACGGTATTGTGTCATACTGTATCATATCGTACTAAAGCTGTGTCTGAACAAGGAGCTTCTTACTATCCTTTTGTGTGTGTGCCGCTGTAGTCTACCACGGTCTCAGCATATTTGTGTCTGTGCTTCAGAAATGTCTGACCTTGAGAGGTCCTCTTGCACTAGTGCTTCCTATTGCAATCACAGTGTCTAAGTCTGTAGTGTAGTCTCTCTCCCTCTTTGGCACCTCTCCACACCCAACCCTGACCCTGTACTCATGAATGTGATCTCCCTCTTGTGGGCCCACCCATACCAGGGAGCCTTTCTCTCTCTCTCCTCCTCGTCTTGGTCCCCTCCTATGAGTGAGCCCTTTCTCCTTAGAGACACCAGGGGCATGTCTCCCCCCCCCCCTCTCCCACAGCGGTAGGTGAGACATGCCTCTGGCTGATGTTGCTCGGCCACAGGCCCTCAGACGAGCGACGCCCTTCTCTCCTCTGGCGTCTCCTCCAGTATCTGCAGCAGCAGGTCACTAAGGGGCTTGGCCATGGCGCGGTAACCTGCTGACGTCAGGTGGAGGAAGTCAAACATGTCCTGTGGGCTGATGGTGCCATCAGAGTGGACAAACTCTCCTCCCACGTCTAGCAACTGAGCCTGGCCCAGTCGTGGCAGCGAGGAGCGGAGGAACCCATTAACAGCTACATTCTTCTCCCTCAGCGGGTTAGGCCGCTCCCCCCGTGGCAACAAACCCTGAGATGGACAATATAGTTTTAACTCATTATGAGTGTACTAATGTTCAAATGAAGGGATGCCTTGACATTTTGCATTTTAGTTGGTTGTTTTTCCATCAAAACACTGTTGTCACATTGTGTGTGGCTAGCTTTGTCTTAAAACTGATGCTCACTTGTTTTTTGTATTGAAACCTAGCCACAAGTGAAGCTAGCTGTGCAGCTTGATATCAATGAGGAATGCTAACATGGCAGCCTGTATATTACTTTTCCCAGTTTTCTCATACGATAGTTATTATATTGGTGTTGCATTAAGAAGTACTACCAACGAACTATGACTAAGATGTCATCATCTGGGTTGCATGTGTCATGGCTGCACCCTACTTGTCCTCCAAACCAGGTACTGTTCATTTTGTTTATTTTAACAATCTTAACAGGCTTCAGTGTTTCAACTCTTCTTTAATAAACAATACAAAACAATGCTAACAAGCAATTTTCATTTAACTGAAGTACAAGTGCAGAAACTATATTTTATCAATGTGACAAATGCTTGGTGAATTAAAGATAAAGACTAAAAAAAATTCCAAATGTCAAGGCAGCCACTTAAAACAAAGTAGGTGTAACACAAGACATACAACTAGACTTACCAGTACAACTATCTTTGCTTTGGGGAGGCAGGAGGTGAGCAGCTGTGCAATCGCTAGAACTCCCCCTGCAACTTGCTCTGCCGTGTGTTCGTGATTGTTGGTTCCTACCCACAACACCACCACCTGGACAGAATCACAGAGACATCCAATTTACTCCATCTGTACAATTTACTTCCAAATCAGACTATTCAACAATAATTAATGGAGCAATTAACTGGAGTGAAATGGTCTGCAGCACACTACTGGAGCAGCTGTGATTTGAATGAAAAAAGTGTTTCTGCTGGATTCGATCCCCTCCTTATTTGAAACATTAGTCTAGCCAGATTAGCAAATTTAAAAACAATCTAATAATCTTTCAACATACACTGAATACAGTACGTATATTTTACATCAGATATTCCAAAGAGCAAACATGTCTTTTTTGTATTGGTTGACAGCTATTGCACAGGTGGTCACTATCTGGTTTAAGGGAGTTCAAGGCTTTTGCTCAATCTTAATTTCTAATACTAATCACTTTCTTCATATCAGCTGAATAACTTCTAATGTAGTCCAAACTCTCTGTGTGGAAATGAAAGCCTGCAGGAACCTCTAACTTTTAATTTTCCCTCTCCTGCCATAAACTGTCGTTCTCTCAGGGTCTCACCTTGGGCCGGATGTTGTCCAGCTCTCCATTCTGCAGCCTCCACAGCACATTACAGGTGGTGTCCCCCCCAATGCCAAAGTTGAGAGCATGAAGAGGAGAGAACATCTCCCGCCAGATCTGTGGACAGCAAGACATAAATCTGTGTTTCGTATGGGCTTTCTTAAATGCTTACAAAACCAACAAATACCTCCATTGCTGTGTTTCTTTGCCACTATCTATGAACACTCAGGGAGTCAAAGCAAGCTTCTTCAAGGGTGCAATTAAAATGGATGCTGTGAGCAATTGTAAGCAATCAAACTACAGCACTGCATGCACTCCACAAATACAGAGGCTCTCACAGCATGGCATGCATTTGTCAACTACCATCCCCTTTTTGAAAATGAAAGCTAATTGACTGTTGAAGATGAAAGGCATTCAAGATTGATCTGGTGTAACACTCAAATATATGATTTCTACCACACAAATGTGGATGCTTTGGAAAAATGAGCTAGCATGCATTTCTATGTCACTACAAGACCAGAAAAAAAAGCAATGCCACAACCTTAGGCTGAGGACACACTGGAAGACTTCCTAACTGGTTTTCAAAATGCATTGCATCACACACATAATGGATTTCACTGATTTAAATCTGCTCACACTAGAAAATAAGGCAAGGACGGGGAGTTGCCTGATTTTGATAGTGATGTCTCATCACTTAGGTCTTGTTGAACATTGCGCAATTTACACATGCACTGAAATGCAGAAGTACACACACAGTTAGAGCTATTGCCATGTGAGCAATCAAATGACCAAGTGTAGAAAGGCAAATATCTTTTCTCACCTCATACTGCTGCATCAGCTGCACCATAGAGTCCCCCACAAAAAGCACGTCTGGTTCAGCGTCCTTACACTCCTGCACAAATCTTGTGTGCTGCAAAAACACAATGTTATCACAACATAGTGATGTAATGAAAATTTCTGATACACTCATAGATTGTAGGTATGAATGTGGATTTGTGCTTGTGCCAACACTGAAATCATTTTACAGCAATAATTTATTTCCATTGTGTCCAAGTTAGGTGTTTCGGTCTGAGTTAACTTTCCCTTATGATTTTGTTAAATCTTAGCACTAGGATAATGCTTGGTATCCTTTCAAGCCAGACAAGATCTCATAAGCTCATCACAGCACAAGACACTGGTCTGGTGTCCCGTCTGATAGAAAGCTTAGAATAAGGCAGGCCTCAAGAAAGCTTAGAGGATTAAACTCAGAGGCGTTTCTGTTGAGAATCCTAGTGAGAGGTGCCGCCAAAGAGAATAGACAGGGTGGCATTTTGAAAGGAATTACAAGTCTGGATTTTTTTTCTGTGTGTATTCTGATGCTGTGAAAAGTTGGTAATATTTGTAGACATTTTAGCAAAACAGGTATGCATTTTGAATTATGACGTATTACCAAAGTTTAAATTAACAAAACATACTTTCTTAAAAAGACATCAAACTCTTTGAGAACGTGTGAATCACTGGTGCTTTAAGTGAGTGAATGTCTCCCAAGCTATTCAAACACTAAGTTACCAACCTGTGACATCCACCGCCCATCGCCTTGTACATCTTCCACTGGCTGTGCTATTGCAGCTGGGTTCATGTCATCACCACTCATCCTACAAGAGATACAACACTGACCATTAACACAAACACATTCTCATAGAAGAAAGGGACGGTGGCGTTATGGGTTAATGCTATGTGAAAGAAAGCATCAGCACCAACTAGCTTAAACGGGGGCGGATGCAGCAGCTTAACGTTTCATGATCAGACAGACTGCCCCAGCAAGGATGAACATTCGCTTTCAAGGCATGTGCTTAAACAACGCTAAGAAGCTAGCATTAAATCAGTTAGATTAGTGGTAATCAAACGTTAGCTTATTAGCTAATCACTGCAGACCATGACGGCTGCGCCTCCCACACATACACAATCAATGACACGCCCGTCGCTGATATTAATACTCCTAAGTATTAATACATTGATAGTTTTCAGGGAGCTACCTGACAGGCTGCTGACCGTCACTTCTTGGATCCTCCGCCTTCAGAGTAACTCCTTTGACCCCGGCGGCTGCACTTTGTGTGCTGTCAGTTTGGGGATGCGGGTGATGCTCGCTAGCTAACGTTAGCTGACTCCGGCTAGCTAGTCGGTCCGAGAGAGCAGACGAGACAACAAAAGGTGTGTCAAGATAGCAAACTACAGAGAGTCTTATCGGAGAGAGTTCCTATCTGCTAGCATTAGCCGTAACGCCGTAGGGGAGCACTGCAGTAAACTACATTCATTGTCTAGGTGCCCACGCAATGAATCATGGGATAATCGTGGGTCATGGCACAGAAAAATAAATATATTCTAAATGGGCACTTGGTTCAGAATGCTATTTACACCTTAAAACCGATAAATTCAGAACCCATAGCGGTCGTTTTCATTTGTGTTACTAAATAATTAACTTCGTCCCTCCTGTATGGTATAGTTTCAGCGGGTAACGTTATCGGGCTGCAGTTTTGGAGAAATTTTACATTTTTAAGACGATGGCGCGAATTTAGCACATGCCTTCACGCAGCTAGACCGTACTGTGAACCGTTCATGCTCACGCGCACAGCAACGACGCCATCTTTGCTATGGCAATGAGTTTATATAAACGGCCGTTCACTTCCACTCGCGACCAATCTCCCCTGCTGTCAACTAATCGCAAGGCATCATGGGCAACGTAAAATCAAATGCTGCATTAACGTGAAATGGGAAAGACGGAATGACACTAGTAGGCTGTTGCGTTCGATCGTAAATTAGGGTGTAAAATCGAGAAAGTTATGTTGAAACGAGTTATTTTGACGCCAAAGCTCTCTTTGTTTAGTTGCACCATAGAGACTTAAGATACATCTTAACTATAAGATAAACAGGTAATTGAACGTTACCAAACGTCCAAAATAGGTATATTATGTAGTAGAGTTCTCAATTCAATTTAAATTTTTCTACAGGTTTTTGTAAATAAGATTACGAGCCAGTTTACCATTTGTATCACTTGGTAACTTGGACCAATCAAATGTATACAACCACACAGAATCCATTCTGTGGTGAAATATCTCCCCAAAAGAATGGCCAAAATTCCTCCCCCACTTTATACCATACAACAATTTCACAGCAATCAATTAGATTCCATGTTCATACTCACTTCTACAGTGCAAGCATGTAAATGTACATTATTTGAGTCCATCCATTATCTTGCCACTTATCCTGGTTATGGTTGCAGTCACAGGTCAAGCAGAGCAACTCAGATGCCTTTTTTCCCTGCTTCCTTCAGCTCCAACTGGGAGATGTAGTCCCTTTAGTGTGACTTGGGTCTGCCTAGGTGTATACACCACATGTATATTACCACATGCCCAATCCATTTCAACTGGTTCCAATCAATGCACCTTGACTCTGAGCTCCTCACACTGTCAGAGAGAGAGAGCCCAGCCACCTTGCAAAGAAGTCTGTTTTGGATTTAGGTGTGGTTACCATCATGGGCATCGGCTAGGATGCAAATGATTGCAGAAGATTGTCACTCAGGTTCAGTTTCTTTATTAAACATAATACATTGGGTTTGGGAGTGCCAGTTATCAGTTTTAGTTTAGTTTTGTCTCGAAAGAAAAAAGCTAAGATCAAGGAAACAAAGGCTATTGTAATGCATTACAATGTTAACTATAGATTACTCTTCACTAGACTAATTTACTCACATTGCCCAAAGCATTCACAAACATTTAGTTTCAGGAGACTCAGACATGCTCAGTCCTCTGGTGTAAGAGACCATGTGGGGTTGAGGGCATGTGACCTTCAGGGAACTGGGACTGGGAGGACATGACTGAAGGAAAGAGGATGTGATGGACAAGATAGAGAAGTTACGGTGATGCAAGGAATTTCCAACAACCCTTATTTTAGTAGTAGAAATGTTATTTTAGTATAGTTATCTTACAACTGTAGCGAACAGATCAGAGCAGCTACAGCTGCCTCCAGAGGTTACTGGGCCTTTTGAGGTGCTATGATGAGGAAGATAAATGTATGCTAGAGGCTAATTCATATTGGTAAAATAGAAAACAGAACCCCCTTCAAAATTTCCACTTGTCCCTTCAGTGTCTTGGTCATTATTTCTTGCACTGTTTCTCTGATCTCCTAATTCTTTTCCTTGACTTTCCTGGCCTTCCTTTTTCTTCTGCTTCCAAACAATCAGCAGATACAAAATGCGATGCTGAATATCACATGAGACATTTGAGTCAAAAATTTATGTTTTTCTTTATTGTCATTTGTATGCTTTATTTAAGTCATCATAAAGAATGTTGAAACAATCCATTAAAATAACAACTGGATGATGTAAAAATGTAATGCCATATCCATCACCTGCGCTGGGAAGTGATTAATAACATGACTCTTCATCGCCACTGAAGACTATACCACCAGCCTTCTTGAGACTGCTCTGAAATTAGCTTTGCCTTGAATCATGAGATCCTTTCTTTAACTGACAAAATGATTTGTGAGATCCTTTTGATAAATGAGGACTGCACAGAAAATCACATTTTGCAGTTGACCTTACTTTAATGAAATGTACCATTCTAAATATGAACAGAATTCCCATTATGAACAATCTGAAAGTTTTCCAGAAAAAAAATCCAGCACCACACAAATGCTGCTCTAGGGCTGCATTTTTTGTGACTTCTAGTCAGCAAGTTGGTAAGAAGCAGTAAATATTCTATTGTTTGTAATCTGTTTTGGTGTAAACATACAATCTGTGTGTCTATGTTATTACCACCAGTGATGTGGTGGTGAATAAATATAGTGAGTCAACAATGACCTCCAGTCGGTGATTATCATAAGACAAACAACCAGCAATATAAACAAAAATCAATCGCATTTTCAGAAAGGCATTCATTTATGCATTTTCTCCCCTTAAAAGACCTTATCATCATATACCTTACATCTGTTTGATACCACTTACTATAATGTACACTATGACTCAATGACATAAAGATATATGTCACCCTAAAAAGGTGGGCAAACTCTAGTCCACAAATAAGGTTTAGGTGGGTTTACCAGCCACTTCATCCCTGATTGCCATGGTAAATCAGTGTCTAGCAATTTCTTCTCACTCCCGTGGCTACAGGAAGAAACTGGGTCATAGTGAGTGGCGACCAGCAGAGGCAGTCATGATACACGATTCTCATCTTCATTCTCTTCCTCTTGTGAGATTTGAGGCAGGCCCGATGCATCTCTGCCTTATTGCTGCCTTCCACAGGTGATGTATGGTTACACCTAGTCTTCACAGTGTAATATACTTCAAAACAAATAAAACTAACTATCCATTCAGAACCAATTTCTTCTAACCATGCATTTCTAATATAAACTGCCATTAATCCCATTGCAAACCTTTCAAACAAATCTACTAAACCACACTATCCTTGAATTATCGTCCAGAGCCTTGGGCCTAAGAGCATCGAAATCCTTCTCCTGATATTTCCTGCAGATCATTCCCTGTTACGTTTTTAATAACCACCAATCTACCTTCATCACATAGTTAATGATCATGGCAATAGCAGCGTGATTTTTATTGGCAAATAAGCCAATCATCCCTGCTGATTATTTGCGCCTCTTGATGATCACTGCCTCCTTCTCGCTGCTTCAGTGTGTGACATTCACTTCTCTGCTCTAACTCTTGCTACTTGGCTCTCCTAAATTCTTTACTGAATCTGTACTATGATTTCTATCACAATCAAAACACTTTTGTTGCTCTCCATGTCTCACCAGCTTATAAAATTCTCTTTGCAGATTTGAAGCAGTCACTCACAACCATTCCACTTATTATGATGTTCACTAACTTGATGTCTCTAAGTGTTTTTTCCACACTATTCAAGGATAAGGGGCAATAAGGAAATGTGTACTTTACCAAGCCGTCTGAGGGATTTTGGAGGGGCCAAATTGAAGTTGGGTTCCCCTCCTTTAGGGAACTTCATCATTCCTTCATGATTCATTGTGTGATGGCGCCATGTAGTAAGGCAGTGGTTCTTTGCTTTCCTCCTCAACTTTTTAATTATTTTTTTTATTTCAATGATATTATACATTGCTATTTTTGTTCTTATGACAGGAGAGGTGGAGTCAAAGCACTTCATTGCCAGCAACCAATACTGTGCATTTGATGAATACACTTTGAACTTGAATTTGAACTTCTCCTTCAGTTGATTTATGTAAGGATGGGAATTTCAGTCAGACCCTGATGAACTCAACAGAGCAGCACAGTGCTAGGCCTCCTTGTGCTGCAGCAGCTGATGTTGAATGTATTAATGGTGGTTGGATGCATCACTTTGACGTACATGGCTTTTTGTACGTGCTATTTCACCGTTTTGTTGGGTCGCTCAAGTTCATCTCATAATCGCAATGCCTCCAAAAGCATGAGTCACTCAGTTTGCTGACTTGCTTGAATAGGATGGCTGCTTCTTCTTTGTGATACGTTACTGTGGCCACAAGATGGTGCCAGTCAGCAGAGAGCGGACTTATTTGGTTAAATCTTAATTGACCTCTCAATAATCACCCCTGAACCGACCGCGAAGGTGCACAACCATTAATACGGTAGTTTAAGACAGCAGCAGTCCCCATTCACAGATGTGATGACTGGTTGCAGAAGCGTCTCACCAGCGTTTAGATATGCATGGGCTGTGTGGTAGGTAGGATAACAGGTTATGCAAGAAGTGACCGTGTAACACCGCCCATCTGGGACTAGCAGAAAAGGTGTGTACGGAAGGAAGGTGACATTTTCACAACTGGAGAGTAGATTCAATTCAATTATTTCCCTCCACAGTTTGCGGTGAAATGCGTTTATGACTCTCCACAAACAATTTACATGAAGGGACATTTATAGAAAATCTGACCGGCCGGAGTTTAGGCAGGTTAAATAGTGAATCCTATGTATCGGATATGGCTTCAGCTTTTCACTCTGCTGGGAGGATTCGTGGTGCCAGGTGAGTTTGGACAACTTCCTGGAGAGTGCTTGAATTGTATCTACCGGACGCAATTTAAACCTCCAATGCTCCTCTAATATTCTTATAGGGGCTTGTAGTGTGTCTTTGAAACTCAAAAGTGAGTTTATAGTGACCTCATCATACTCAGTAGTATTTTTTTTTTAACTCCCACGGTATCACTATAATATTCCTCTCGGGACTGCTGTGGTCCTTGTATAGTATCCTTCAATTTCTAATAGGATTACTATCGTTCACATGGAACAACCCGTATGAGGTTCAAGTGAACAGTTCGCCAGTAGAAATAAGTTGTACGACCGAGACACAAGGTAATTTACAATAATTATTATCCTCAGACACCAAGTTTTAAAATTCTGTCTATAATAGCCTACAGAGATGGATAGATAGATAGATAGATAATGAGCCAGGTTCCAGGATGAGATTTAGGACATAGACTTTGTACAAAGGGCCTTTTTAAGGGATTTAAGTGGCCTTGTCAAATGTATTTTACCTACATTTATGTAGGCTATATATGTAGGCTACTTCCTCCACCAGTGATTAAAATACTCAGACCAGATTGCTGCTTGTTACAAGAAAATGAATAAAATGTATAGAGGAGACTCAAAATAAAGAGCATTTACCCAATGAAGCAGGGCAAGAGGTTTCTCTGCAGCCAGTGAGTGTAATATTACAAGGAAAATGATAGAAAGGTTGAGGGAACCAAATCAGTTTCACCAGAATTTGATATAACAAAATCATTACAGATGTATTTCATAGAAAGACCACACTTAAAGCCTGATCTAACGGCTAAGGATTGGGATTTGTGTGCACTTTGTTGGAGTTGTTTTGCTGTAAACATTCCAGCATATGATCCTAAATCTATTTGGCCTAGCCATGTTCTAGGTAAAAGAGCTGTGAGGTTTTGTCCCCCACCCCATGCGGTGGGAGGATTTGCAGGCATGGTGCATCATTCAAAAAATTACCCGCATTGGTAACTGTGATGGGCCCTAACTCCTTCACCGTTAAGTCTAATTGACATGAAACTTGCTACGCACATCCAGCTAGCCTTACAAATTACACTGATTTGAGGGCACTATAGTTAAAGATCAAACAGAATATCTCACTACTACTGGTGAGATTTTGACGAAACATTTTGGCTCTGTGTTCTAGTGTTTAATTCACCATAAATCCGAAGCTTGGCATACAAATTCAGCCATCCTTACAAATTACACTGATTGACCTGTTGGAGGCGCTATAATTAAGGGTTAACATTTAACTTAAACATGATATTTTCACAAGTTTAGTCAAAATTTGATCAGTGGTGTCTGAGATATGACACGCAACAGCACCTGGTTTTATGGAAGTGCGGGTTTTCTGGTTGGAGGGTCAAAAACAATGACAGAAATGATGGACTATTAAAACTGTAGGTGGTGGGATGGTGGGCAGTAGTAGGATATTTCTGCTTGTCTATCTATCTGTATTGTATTTCACCATAGATATCTAGACATAAGATTACAGTCCTTTCAGTATTCCAAACCCTTCAGCTCGGCCGTATTTCTGATAAGGATTTCACAACTGACAGACAGGGAGCACATTTGTCCTATGGCTGCCTTAGCTTTGGCCCCTGTCCATGTCCAATGACATTTCTGTGTTAGCCTCTTTGCTATGGTATGTTTGAGTAAGGTGTCTTAAACTCAGTCTTTTACTGTCTCTTCCTTGTTGGATGTTGAGTGTTGAATGTCACTGAGAGAAGGGCTGCTTCTGGAGGGAGATGTTAAGGTGGGTCCTATCGCCACAAAGCAAGTAGTTGGAGTAGTTTAGGGTACTTTGTGGTACTTTGGAGTACACTTTGTTGTACTTTGTCATATTCTTTGTGGTGGATTGTGGTACATTGTGGTTGTTTGGAGTAGTTTGGGGTTCTGGGGTTATTTTAAGGGAACACTTTGTTGTACTCTGTGGCATGTTTTGTGGTACTTTGTGGTAGTTTATTGTGATTAGTAGGATCCGTTAAGGCAGAACTGTACCTAAGCCATAGCTTACCTCACAGGTGGCAGAGGCCTGTTGTAGTTATGATGTGTTATTTACAGTAAAGGGTTTCTCATACAGGTTCCTCGTAATGACAACATCCTATTAAATACAATCCCAGTAAGTTTAAATATCAGATACAGTCAGACAGTTTATCCCTCACTGTCCAGGATTATGGAGCATTCCAGGCCTGTCTTCTCGATGGTTTGTTTTTAGAAGGAATGTTTTAATCCACAGGAAGAGATTGGAGGAATGCACATCACTGTGACTGGCAATATGACCCCGATCTGGCTCTGCCACCCAAATCTCACCTTACCAGAACCCATGAAAGAGATCCAAACAGGTCTAACAGTGCAAGATAGAAGATTGATCCATTTTTGGGTCATGCATTAAGAAGAGGATGTGTGATCAACAGTTTACGGTGGAGTCCAGAAATCCTCAAACCAACTCTTTTTAGATATTTCAAATTCCCTGCCTCGCTGCAGGCGTGTAACACCGTGTCTGGCCATGTCCAGCTGACCCTCTCTACTTATTCACTCGTGCAAACATTAACCAGTGATAGGGCATATCATTAACCAAGATACACATAGCTCCATACAAACACTGTTACTCTGCCAGGATATTGGAAAGCTTTGCCATTCATCAGAAATATTATTTGTTTTGTAGTTTGCATTGTACTAGACTAAAGTACCTGAACTCACCTGAACTCCTCCCCTTCCTGGCCCCCCTCATCAACACATCTCTGGTGTCTGGATGCTTTCCCTCTGCTTTCACCCCCCCTTCTGAAGAAACCAACACTTGACACCTCTGAGGTCAAAAACTACAGACCGGTTTCCCTTCTACCCTTCCTATCCACAACTCTTGAACGTGCTGTCTTTAATCAACTATCCTTGTACCTCCACCAGAACAACCTCTTGGACCCCCACCAGTCCGGGTTCAAGGTGGGTCACTCGACCGAGACGGCCCTCCTT
The DNA here is from genome assembly GCA_900323365.1 of Monocentris japonica. Taxonomy (NCBI): domain Eukaryota; kingdom Metazoa; phylum Chordata; class Actinopteri; order Trachichthyiformes; family Monocentridae; genus Monocentris; species Monocentris japonica. Next base: position 600 of record OOFE01045355.1, on the reverse strand, counting down.
GCAGTGAGTCGCTCCATGCCGCTAGAGCGTACTCTCTCTCCTCTGTCCTGATACTCCTGGACCTGTCTGCAGCGTTCGACACCAGATCCTCCTTTCCACCCTTGAGGGGGTGGGTGTCTCAGGCTCTGCACTCTCCCTGTTTGCATCCTACCTGACGGGTCGCTCCTACTAGGTGACGCTCAGAGGGTCCGTGTCGGAACCACGCAGGCTGACTACTGGGGTTCCGCAAGGTTCAGTTCTGGATCCTCTTCTTTTTTCCCTCTACACAACATCTCTTGGTTCTGTTATCCACTCCCATGACTTTTCCTACCACTGCTATGCTGATGACACCCAGCTGATTGTGTCATTTCCCCCCTCTGACACACAAGTGGAGGCACGCATTGCTGCGTGCCTGGCAGACATCTCGGAGTGGATGTCGATGCACCACCTGAAGCTCAACCTGGACAAGACTGAGCTGATGTTTCTCCGGGGGAAGGGTTGTCTGCACCAAGACCTGGCCATCACCATTGACAATGCTGTGCAATGGTGACGTCAACTCAGACTGCAAGGAATCTGGGTGTGACCCTGGACGACCAACTGTCGTTCTCAGCAAACATCGCA
>OOFE01045351.1:0-11724 GCA_900323365.1 Monocentris japonica | reverse complement strand
TTAGTTCCAGTGAAGGATAATCTTAATGCTACAGGATACGAAGATATTTTAGCCAATTGGGCGCTTCCAACTTTGTGGCAACAGTTTGGGGAAGGCCCTTTGCTGTTCCAGCATGACTGTGCCCCTGTGCACAAAGCAAGGCCCATAAAGACATGGTTAGACGAGTCTGGTGTGGAGGAACTCGATTGGCCTGCACAGAGCCCTGACCTCAACCCCACTGGACACCTTTGGGAGGAATTAGAACGCCGATTGCGAGCCAGGCCTTCTTGTCCAACATCACTGCCTGACCTCACAAATGCTCTTTTGGTTGAATGGGCACAAATTCCCACAGACACACTCCAAAAGCTTGTGGAAAGTCTTCCCAGAAGAGTGGTGGCTGTTATGGTCACAAAGGGGGTCCAACTCCATATTAATGCCCATGGTTCCAGCAAGCTCATATAGGTGTGATGGTCAGGTGTCCACTGACTTTTGGCCATATAGTGTATATCCATGCAAAGGCAATGGATCCTTTAATTTAGACCTAACACACTAAAGAAAATAAATGAAAGGAACCAGGTCCTTTGCATGGTATGCCAGTCTGTTTCTCTGGACTAAATATATCACAGATTTCTTGTCCATACCTCCTAAAAGGCTATATGCACTATAATATAAGGACAATATTGTTGAACTTAAAGCAAATTTGTAGCATTTTTGTAGTAATTCATGAGGAAAAACCATTATAATATTCCTATAGGAACGTCTGTGCTCCTCGGCAGTTTATAGTGACCTTATCCTAGTTGATGGTATTTTCTAATATGCAATGGTATTCTTATAATATTACTATAGGGTCTTAGTTTTTCTATGATATTTGTATACCTAGTATCCTTCTAAAATCTATTCCAGGATACTTTAGTACCTGCTCCTCAGTGGTTTCAGTGAAACCTGAGTGTCATGGAGAGGATTTCTTGTCCCCTTCTTGAGTACATACCTCCTAAAAGACGATATGCAGGTCTATAGATGTTCTGGTCATTTGATGTTGGCCTACTAGTTTTACTCTATTTGAGTAAATTCAGTGATCAATGTGCATGTGCAGCTCACATTAAATAAAATGTAATTAATTAATTTTAAAATTCAACGCGTGCAGAGCGCGCAACAAAATCACCCTTCTCTGAGGGGACTCAGCCCCCCCAAACCTTCATGTCCTAAAATCGCCCCTGGCTCAAGCATTGAAATGCAGAGAAATGAATAGATAGGAGTACGGGTGAACTGAATAAGTGGGCATACTGTGACTACACTGCCCACAGTTGTATTTAATTAAAAATTCTCAGTCTCACTGTAGAAAGGTAACCTGATAGTATTGATTGGGGCTTATCTGCTCACCTGAATGGGTCATTTTGATTTGAGGATACTGAAGACAAAGTATGCCAATAATTCTCATTAGGCTTAAGTGGAAGTTTCAACCGACTTTTAACTGGTCTAATTTTCTATTGAGGCATTTATACTAGAACTTTGGGAATGATTTGTGTACTTCTTCAATATCAATAGACATTACTGAGTACAAGTACAACTCTGTATGTGTGGGTGCCACCGCCTGCTCACATATGATTATTCAATGCTTATGTCACGAGAGCCGTGGGCGAGTCAAACATGATCCCTTATCAGAGGGGTCCAGGCTCACAGAGCAACAAGTGGCCAGATATTTTACCACCCAAATGTAAACTACGCTTGCGGGGTGTCACCTTGTCATCTATCTGACAAACCAAATAAGGTGGGCACCAATAGTGTGAAGGGAGGGGATATGTCATGTTTTTAGGATGATACTACTGATACTTGCCCCATCTCAGCTGATCTGAGTGTTAGACCAGCTGAGCACGCTGATCACTCGCTAAATTTACCTTAATTAATTGACTTTCCATCTAAATTGTACGCTATTACACTCAACTCAGGACAAAAGGAGGCCGAGGTGAGAGAACTCTTACTTTTGTAAACTTGCAATAAAAATTTGCATACATTTTGTTAAAGTTGCATAAATTGATATGGAAATTTACACACACACACAAACACACAAAAATGTAGGGTTGTTTTGCTTTATGTACATGTGCACATTTTGTGAAATATTGTCCACATTTTAATGACCATTTGTCAGTGCCAAGTATTATATTGTATTTTATTTTCAATTTTAAGTTTTTAGATAATTCCTCCTCAGGTCTATAATCTCATGGGAAACGACAATTTTGAAATTGTGATGTGGAAAGATGGCCGAATCAAGAGACCACGGTAAATGTTCTTTCTCGTCATTATCAGGTTTTGTCCTAAATGATGAAGAGATGTTACAACATCCCTCTTGCTGACAAAACGAAACTATCGAACGCTTGCCTCTATGTGAATGAACATTTTGCTGAATTGTTCACTGCAAATTTTGCCACAATGTGTCACTAAGCTCAAATCTACCGCAAACATCTGCCAATATTGTAAAGTTACCCAGAAGTTTCAAACAAAATTACAAAATTGCAAAAGTTTTTGCGGCAAGCTTATGGGAATTTTGAAGTTTTAAAGATGCTGATTTTTATATGTTAGGCTTTAATATCTTATTATGAAATAAACAAATCCCATTGTATATGGTCAAAGTTGGTGAAATTTTGTTCATAGGCTGATCTGACTCATAAGTTGAACTATTTGTCAATATATTCAGTCATTATAACAACATTTAGTCGATTATATAAATGAAAACAGACTTTTGAAGATAAATCTCTACACTGATGTACCACAATTGTCCTACTTCATCTTAGATAACTATAAATATGAATACAATTATTAATGCATGAATCTCTGTTGTCTTCTGTAATAGGTAGTAAGTGTTATGAAATTCATTCATGAATAATAATTACCAAATACATTTCTAGTGGAGGACTTCCTGGAGGAATTCAAGGAGCCAATCATTGCTGGGGTGAGAACAACAGGATCCATCGTAGAGGCCTGGATCTCACAACGGCTGAGCCCACACGAGGAAATGACCACTATCACTGAAGCTCAGACAGCACAGGATCAAATGAGGGCACTATTTCGAGCTGTGGAGAATGGGACGTCACAAACCAAAGTTGCCCTCTACCAGATACTAAAACTGAAAGAACCCGAACTTATAGCTCATTTAGGTAAGGCAAACATACTAAAGTTGATACATGTAGCATTTTTAAAGCATTGTTTGATATCTTGTTATAATTACTGTAAACAAATGAGACTATGGACAAGACTATCTTTCAAAACAGTGGTATTGTTATTGCTAGTGTTACTTTGTGCTGTAAAGCAATCTAGCAGACACAAAATGTAAAATGCAGTGTAGAGGCCGGTAGAAGCTGACAGTCTTGTTTGTTTACAGTAACTATACTAATGTCTCAAATTTGATTGAACAGTGAGAACAATGTACATATAGCATTCTTCATTTAAGAATAAGAATAATAATTCAGAATTGCAGTTGAACTAAAAGAGAGTAATGAGTGGCCACCTAATACAGCTATCAATTTTAAGTCTTAATTTTGTTTCTAAATGGTGAGATCTGAAATAAGTGATATTTTGCCCGTTTCTTCGACCAAAAGAGCAAAGACAACAAAACAGCAAGATGACACAAACAGAGGAGGAAGAGACATTGGGAGATACCAAGCAATTGGAAGACGAAGCACCAAAAGTGGACATAAAAATCAAGAAAAAGAGTATTAAAAGACGAAGACAAGAAACAATGCGAGCGACAGAGGAGATTGAACGACTTTTGGAAGGGACACAAAGAGAGGGAAAGGAAATCGACCGTATGGAGGCAAAGATAGAGCAACAACAGGAAGACATTAACAGGCTGACGGCTGAAAAACACAAGCAGCGCTTATTGATAGAAGGATTGACATTAAAGGTAGAGAATGTTATTGAAAAACTTGAAAAGAGTAAAGAAGAGGCCAATCGAGAAAAAGACCAAATTCAACAAATGTGGGCTGATATACAGAAAGAGCGAGAGACTCTGGAATGGAGACGCAATGAGATCATCAATGAGCGACACAATTTAGAAGCGATTAAGTACAATAAGCTGAAAGCACAAGAAAATAAGGAACACAACAAGCAGATAAAACAAGAGCAGGAGAGAATGGAGAAGCTGAGGGCTGAAATCAAAAGCCAAATTCAAGAAAATAAAAAAAGAATGAGTGAGACAAATCAGGCAAAAGAACAAATGGAAAAAACAATGGCAGACATAACGCAGGAGTTTGAGAAGAAAAGAGAGGAAATTACACAACAAAAAGAGCAAATTGAGCAGATCAAATGCAATATAAACATACATATTAAAAAGATTCAGCAAAGGTGGACTGAAACTGATAGAGAAGATCAAATACAGAAACCCAAGAAGGTCCAAGAAGAGAGAGAAGAAGTTACCAGTGTGCAAGTTGAGGTGCAGAGAACAAGGCTGGAGGTAATGCAAGAGACGGAAGGAACAAAGAAAGACATGGAATCTAGAGCAAGAGAGCGACAAGAAAAAGAAACCCTCGGGACAATGAAGGATAAGCAGCTTTATGAAAAGGTGAAGAAGGAATTAAACAGAGTGAAGGAAGAGATGGAGACACTTTGGGGCGCGTTGGAGGGTAGTGAACAAGAATATGGAGTGAGACTGAGGGGAGAGAAGGAAGAGGTTGATGCAAGCATGGAGATAACAGTGAGGGAAATGGGGGGGTTGCAGCAGATGAAGGCTGATGTGCAGAGACGAAAAGAAGACACTGCAGACAAGATGGGAGAGGCAAAATCTGAGAGAGACGAGCTACAAAGACTGAAAACTGAAATGCAGACACAGAAAGAAGAAATAGAAAGAGACAGGCAACTGGCAAAAGCAGAGATGGATGAAATGGATTGCATGAGGGAGGGCATTCAAAGGCAAAAACGGGAGCTTGATGACAAGTTGCATAAGACAAAGAAAGAGATAAGAGAGATGGAGGTGTTGAACACTGAGATTGAAATAAAGAAAAGGAACCTGGAAAAGAGAATAAGGATGAGCTTGAGAAAAAAGGAAGAGATCAAAAAGATGAAGGAAGAGATAGAACAAGCTAAACAAGAGATGGAACAAAGAGAAGAGTTGCAACGTAAGAGAGCTGAAGACGAAAAGGCTGACACACCGGTGTCAAAGGAGGAAGACAGCTTTGATGAGGGTGATGAGAGGGAAGATATCAGCTCTATGATTCAGAGAAGACTTCAAGTGGTTGACAGCACCAGAGAAATGATACAACATATTGAAGTGGGTATGGAAGTGAACGCTGAGATTCAGAGATTGGTTCTTGAGGTGGAAGAAATCAGGAAGGTGCTGATGATGGTGAAAGAAGACACAGAGCAAAGTAGGGAGGACATGAAAGAGGAAAAGAGACAAATCAAATGGATGAAAATTAAGGCAGAAAAAAAGAAAAGGGAGCTAGACCAAAGGATGGAGAAGACCATGCAAGAGAGGGACGGGTTAGAAATTATGAAGATAAAGATACGGCGGCAAAGAGAGGAGCTGGACCAGAAGATGGAAGAGACAATGACTAAAATTCAGACTATGGATGAGATGAAAGCTGACATACAAAAAGCTGCTGCAGAGGTAGACAACACTAGACAGGAGATGCAAAGCGTCCAAAGGAAGCTAGAGGAGGACAAGGAGAAAGTACGAAGAGACATGGTAAGTAAAGCATTTCTTCATTTTCAACAGTTGGGAATTATTCAGAGAGTTTAAGACCTTAAAAGGAGGGTCAAAATAATTATTCAGGTCAACATTATCTCTCCAATGTGGAGACAGAGTATCTTGGCAAAACTTGAATATGTTTGGGACAGCAGAGACAGAAGCCCATTCAAACGTTTGGAGGAAGATATACTGTGCGGCAAGAAGCAGTTGGTTGAAGGGATCTGATAACTTCCTCCTTGTTATAATCCTTCCTCCTTGTTAAAGTCCACCATTCGCTCCACCATTCGTCCAAGTCTATACAGCAACCATTCAAAATAAGAATACAACCAAACAAACAAATCCTAATTAACAAGACCGCAATGCTGTATAATAGAAAGAGGAAGCTATCACATCAGATCCTGTCTCCAACCAGCTGCTTCTTGTCGCACAATATGTGGTCAAGTATTCAATGGGCTGTGTTCAGACTCAAAATGCAAGTAAATGTAAAAGACTTGCAGCAGCATCTTAAGGCCTTTCCTGCTAGTTACTATTAAACTGATCAGGAGAGCCGACCAGGCATGAGGACGGGTTTTGAAATGTCACCTTTTTCAAATAGGTAACCAGCAGCAGTAAAATGCTGACTGAATGCATTGTATTTTAGTCAAATATAAAAAAAAATAATGTGGAGGTTTTTGCTGAGATTTTCATTCAACAGCATGAAAAACACTATAAATTGTTATTATTATATTTGTATTAATATTATTATTATTATTATTTTTATATAACACATAACAAATGCATTGTTAGGAAAATAAAACTGTAATGTTAAATAAGTGATGAATACATTTCGATAATACTATATAGCCATGTGGTAAGCTCTTTTGGATGGTTATGTAATTACTGTTGACCAAAAGGCCACATGGTGAGTTTAATAAATTCATGCTCCTCACAATCCAAAAAGCCTGGTTAAATAATATTGTTGTTCAATGTCTGTTTTTTCTTCTCTCCTGATGTGCATGCATAACATGAAAAAACAATTATTTTCTTATTTGGAAAGGATAAGCTGACTTCCATGAAAGCTGAGCTCAGCAGATGGATATCGTTTGAAACTCCAACAGACAAAGAGGAAGCAGAGGATGAAATTACAAGAGATACAATTTCTGTGAGACAAGCTATGACATCAGAAATGAACATAGAGGAAAATACAACACAAAATGCATTTGACGTCCAGCATCAAAGTGAAGAGATCAAAAAAGAACAGTTTCACTTAGAACTGCTGCCAGAAGAAACATCAATCGATCAGGATCAGAATGAAATGGAGATGAACATAAGAGAAAAGAAAAAAGTGGTAAATCAGATATCCGAATTCAGGGAGATGGAGGAGAGAATAAAGGAGGAAATACAAAAGGCTATGGAGAACTTGGAACAAAAAAATCAAGAGATCCAAAGGCTGATCAAGGAAATAAATGACCTACAGAGCCAGAGACAAGATGCTGAAATAGGGTTAAACATTACAATCTTAAATCTGGAAGAAAGCAAGATTGTGAAAGATGAAATAGGGATAATTAAATGTGAATTACAAGTGGAGAAAAGGGAGAATGGAGACGAATCGAAACAAGAAGTAATAGATGAGATTACCCTAATAGGATTAGATATTGAGAAGCAAAAACAGGAGCCTGAGGTGAAACAGACACAGACTCTACATACAACACAAGAAAATGAGCATACAGGGAAAGTGAGGATGAAAACCACTGAAGAAATGAAGGCAATATGGGGGGAGACTGAAAATATGGAGGAGGTGGAACAAATAATGGAGGAGTCAGAAAAAGCGAAGTATACAGAAAAGTATGAAAGTGAAAAAACAAGGGAAGAAATACAGAAGCCAAGAGAAGATCTACAAATAAATATCAAGGAGACTCTTGGAGATGTGGATCAAAGAGAAGAAAGAAATGCTGAGATGCAAAGACTTATTGATGAGATTTATAGAACCAGAGAAATTGTAAGACTAATAAAATTAGAGCATGAAGACCAAACTAAAGAAAACAATATCAACAAAGATCATAAAGATGGAGTGAGTACTGAAATTCAGAGATTGGTGCTAGAGGTGGAAGAAATCAGAGAGACTTTACAGAGGGCAAAAGTTGAAATGAAGCAAAGTACAATGCATTTGAAAAAAGACATGAGCAATATAAAATGGATGAAAGCCAAGACAAGAAAACAGAAGAGAGAACTGGACCAGAGGTTAGAGAAAACTTTGAGAGAGAGAGATGAATTAGACATTTTAAAAATGAAAATACAGAGACAAAAGGAGGCGATGGACCAGAAGTTGGAGGACATAGGAAAGGTAAAAAGCAACATAGAGAACATGGCTGCTAACGCTCGAAAGAAAAGTGAAGAAATAGAGATTGTAATAAAGGAAAGCAAAATAAAAGAGAGATACCTAGAAGACCTGAATTACAAGTTTGAGGCAGAAAAAGTAAAGATAAAAAACAGCAATGATTTAATATCCCAGGAGAGAGCTGAACTTGAAAAAATAAAAAGTGAAATCAAGCAACAAAGAAAGGACATGCAATCTGCCTTAGAAGATATGAAAAGAGAAAAGGAATATCTGCTGCTATTGAAGATGGACATAGAGAAAAAAGAAATAGCTGAAAAGGATAGAACAGAAAGGGATAGTGATGACCTTAAATTGAAACAGATGAAAATGGTCAAAGAAAAGGATGAAATGGAAAATGAAATCGTCAGACTCAATTCAGAAAAAGACAAAATCAAGGGGGATATAAAGATGCTAATGGGCAATTTGGATCAGAAACACAGTGAAATTAGAAAACTAGGCAAAGAAATAAGTGACCAAAAGAAACAGAAGCAAGAAATTGAGGCAGGGGTGGAAAAGGCAATGAGAGACATGAGAAACCTACAACAAGTTCAGGCTGATCTGCAAAGACAGAGAGAGGATGTTGAAACATTGATGGCACACACCAAGACTGAGAGAGACGAGATTGCGATATCGAAACATCAGATTCAGGTGGAGAGGGAGAATATGAAAATGGCAAGACAACAAGCTGAGGATGAGATAAATGAGATGAACCATATAAGGGACAGTATCCGGAGACAAAAACAGGAGCTTGACGAAAAAATGCAAAAAACCAAGAGAGAAATACGGGAGATGGAGCTGCTGAAGTCAGATTTGGAAAAGAAGAGGAAAGAAAATGAACAGACAATTAGAAAAGGCATGAGAAAAAAGGGGGAGATTGAAATGATGTGGAATGAAATACAAAGAGAAAAGGAATTACTGAGGACAGCGACAATAAAACGACAAAGGGAGTTGGACCAAAGACTGGAGAAGACGATGAGAGAGCGGGATGAGTTAGAGGTTATGAAGATTAAGTTGCAACGACAAAAGGAAGACCTGGTGGAGAAGATGGAGGTGATCAAGAGAGAAAAGAAAAATATTGAGGACCAGGCTGCCCTCATCCAAAAACAAAAGGAGGAATTTAATATAGTTGTGAAAGAAAAAGAAACCAAAAAGACTCTGATTTCTATAAATGAAAATACTGAGAAACAAAGGGACCAGCAGAGACAGGACACAGAATCTACCATTAAGAGTGTTAAAAGAGAAACACAATATTGGGAACAATGGAAAATAGTGGACAAAGAGAAAGCAATGATGGAAGATGGAGTATTTAGGGATCTTGGTGAGAGAAAACTTGGAAAGACAGATGTGCAAAGCATCAGAGAGAAAGAAGAAACCTCAAAATTCACTGATGAACAGAATATGATCAAAAAGGAAACCAGAGAGATTAAAAGCCTGAATAATGTCTTTAGTGACCTTCAAAATATGAAACAAAAGATTCAAGCTGGCTTGGAAATAAGTAAGAGGGAAATGGGAAATCTGGAAAACCTAAAGTCTGATCTAGAGAAGCAAAGGGAGGGGATTGAAACATTGAGAGCTGAGAACAAGATTGACAGAGACAACATGGGCAGAGTAAAATCTGAGCTAGAGATAGAAAAGATGAACTTTGAAAAAATAATGAAACAAGCTAAAGCAGAAATGGATGAGATGAAACATATGAAGGACACTATCCAAAGAGAAAAACAAGAGCTTGATGACAAATTGGAGAAGACTAAAAGAGAAATAAGAGAGATGGAACTGTTGAAGTCTGAACTGCAGGTGCAGAAAAAGGAAAATGCAAAGGCAATACGGAAGGCCATTCGAAAAGAGCATGAGGTAAAAACGATGTGGGCTGAGATAAAGGGAGAAAAGGATGCCTTCAAGAAGGAGACAAAAAAGAGAAAGAGAGAGCTGGATAAAAGGCTGGAGAAGATCATCAGAGAGAGGGATGGATTAGAAATCATGAAGCTGAAGCTACAAAGAGAAAAGGACATGGGTAAAGAAAAAATGGAAGGGGTGAAAAAAGCCGAGACCATAGCAGAGTTGCCAAATCGCATTCAAAAGAAATGGGAAAAGATAAAAACAAGTATGGAAGAAAATAAACTAAAGAAAAATCACTTAGAAATTATGAATGAAATTGAGAAAGACAGGCAGGACATAATGAAAGGAAATAGCATAATAGCCCAAGAAATAGTTAAAGTGGAACATATAAAGATGGAAATCAAACAACAGAAAGAAAGAATGATTGCTGTATTGGAGGACATACATAAAAAGCAAGAATATCTGGAAAAAGTGGAGATGGATATTAAAAAAGAGCGAAAAACAATGGATGAAGAAAAAGAGCACAAGCATGATGAACTTGATGAACAGAAAGAAAAGGTTGATGGTTACATTGAACGGATTCAGACAGAGAAGGAAGATCTGAGGAGAATGAGGACAGACATGGAGACACAAACGGAAGACTTGGCGAATGAATGGAAGCAGAAGCTTGTTGTGGAAAAAAAAGATCTTGAAAAGCTGAAGAAACAGCTGGAAATGGAAAGCGAAGATCTGAGGAGAATGAGGTCAGACATGGTGAACCAGAGAGAAGAAATGGAAAAACAACTGGAAAAACAAGATCTTGAAAAACTCAAGGATGAGCTGGAAAGAGAGAGGGATGATCTTGACAGAGTGAGAGAGATGATAAACAAAGAGAAACTTGATATGGAGCTGATGAAGTCTGAGACCCAGAAACAAATTGACATGCTTCAACAAGAGAAACAAAATGTCAAAGAGGAAAAAGAAAGAATCGAAATGATAAATATCGAGCTACAGAACAAGAAAGACAACATTGATAATGTCCTTGATGAGATCAACAGAGAGAAGAGCAACTTAACAGATTTGGCTGTTCAGGTTCAAAAAGAAAGAGGAGAACTGGAGAATGCCATGAACATTATTGCCTTGAAACAAAAAGAACAAGAACTCAAAGATGATGACATCAAAGAACAAACACAAGACTTGCAAAACAGTCGTGGCATTGTACTTGCAGAAAGACAAGAACTGGAACTTTTAAGGAAGGATCTAATCCAGAAGAAAGAAGAGGCTGAAGAGGCCATGGACAGTATCAGTGGAGAAAAAGAATATCTCAAGCAAATGAAGATTGATATTGACCAGGAGAGAGAAATATTGAAAGATGAAAAGGATAGAATGGAAAGAGATTTGTCAGAGCTGAAAATGAGAGAGGATCATCTCATGAGAACAATGACAGCTATTGAAAATCTGCATGCACAACTGAAAAGCCTGGATGATAGGTCGCGTGAAAATATCCAAATGAAAATGGACGCATTACAAGAGAAAAATGAAGACATACAAAGACTGAGTATAACATTGGAGCGCAAGCATGATGAACTTGATAAACAGAAAGAAAAGATTGATGGTTACATTCAACTGATTCAGACAGAGAAGGAAGATCTGATGAAAACGAGGACGGACGTGGAGATGCAAAGGGAAGAAATGGCAAATGAATGGAAGCAAAAGCTTGGTGTGGAAAAACAAGATCTTCAAAGACTCAAGGATGAGCTGGAAAGAGAGAGGGATGATCTTGACAGAGTGAGAGAGATGATAAACAAAGAGAAACTTGATATGGAGCTGATGAAGTCTGAGACCCAGAAACAAATTGACATGCTTCAACAAGAGAAACAAAATGTCAAAGAGG
>OOFE01045347.1:0-17643 GCA_900323365.1 Monocentris japonica | reverse complement strand
AAAAATTTTTTTTTTTTTTTTTTTTTTTTTTGAAGGCCAAGATAGTGAGCAGATGCCGTATTGACTGCAGTTCAAATTTGGGTTTGACCAGTATGGGTTTCTGATTTAGACTGGAGTGGAAAAGCTTCTGAAACAGCATTTAGAGCAGAGGACTGTCATGAGGAAGGCTGTAATCTCTCCTGCCATTCCTCCTGACCCATCTGCAGCCTCAAGTTCCTCTTCCTCTCTCTCCCTTTCTCTCGCTCCATCCACTTCCCAGTCCCCCTAGTCGCCTCTCTGTCCTGTGTTGTTTCAGGTTGTCTTTCCTGTCATGCCCACCAGGGTTCCCAGTGTGTTCTGCCACTACTCACCTGTTCCACATCTGCAATCCATCAACCTCGCTCCTTCCCCTCATCAGCTGCACTCCATTTCTCATCAGTCCCTAGCAGTGTATATATACCAGCCTGTCCCCCACTCTTGTTGTCTTATGTCTTATGTCTCACATAGCTTTCCTGTGTTACATGTCTTGGTCCACCGGTTACCTGATCTCTGTTCTGCCTGACTCTGCCTTGACTGATCCTTGTCTAGTTTGGTTGCCTGTATGGCTTGCTTTACACCCCAGTAAAGTATTGGAGTTACACACCACCTGCCTCCTTGTGTCTGCATCTGGGTCCAACTTTACTTGCCTGATACAAGGACACAACAACATTGAGACCCAAGATACTAACATGAATACTGATGCTACTAATATAGTCACACTTAAATGTGTGGAATCTGATCACAATGTCAGTCATCGATCATTTATACAATAAATATGTAATAAATCAAACTGCATCATATTGGAAGTTGGACAATATTCTGCTAAACCTGTCTAACTCTAGTTCAATCTGCAGTCAAACTTCAGAACTTCACAAAATTCAAGCTCATTTTTATTGTTTTTGGTGACATGAAAAGCCGCAACTGTTGCTGCCAATTCATGAAGTCAATATTATTTTATTGCAGCGCTTGATTTTGGAAAGCAAAAGCAGGAAATATGGGTGGAGAAGGACTAGCAACTCCCTGTCAGAGAAGAAAACGTGATGCTGAGAGATGCAGAATATCAAGCAACAGCTAGACATGACATCTGACTCTCTTGTGAGAGTCAGAGTGATGAGGGGGAACGTAATTTCAGGAGTGAATTATGATTGACAGGCTAAGCGGTATGACAGGTATGCCTTATCTTCATTTTTAAGGGAGGCAGGGAGGGAGAGGTGGGGGGAGAAGAGGGAAGCTGGGAAGGAGAAGCGGAAGACTTAGTGATTCATTAAACACGACAAATGAGGCACTGATACATTCAGAGTCGTTTTTAACTCAATCCCCACCATGTGGCGCAGACAAGGCAAGCAGGGCACCAGAGATAATGCCAAATTGCATACATTTTTAATGGGCTTGACAGCGAGGGATCAAAGAGTATTAATCCATAGCTTTGTCGCGCCACAGCCTGCTAATGTGGCCCTTTACCAAGCTATTATAGCCTCGCTCACAGACGCTGACAAATGGAGAATAAATGGGAGGGAGATAGCCACCATATTCACTGTCTTGGAGACTTTGTGTGTGTGTGTATGTGTGTGTATAGGCTTTAAGTTTAGAGTTTAACCATCTAAAAAATGATAAAACACAGGGAGAGGAGAGAAAAAATAACACACTGTGCAGGTGAGATAGCAAAAACTCCACAGGGCTTATAAAATGATTTCAACTCCTAACAAAATAAGATGAGATACAAAAATACAGTTGAATTGGGTAACAGAGCGGGGCGTAACGAGGGAAATAGAATTACAAACACAAATGCTTAAAATGAGGGAAAATAAACAGTAAATGAAAGGCAATAAGATAGACAACAAAAATGTCACGCATGAATCAAAAACAGGTTTTCCTGAGAATGAAACAAGCAATCACATGGAGAATGAAATATGTAAAAACAAATTCTGTCTGTAAAAATGTGTGATCAAAAAGATGCTGCTGATGTTGCCAGCCTGGATGTCAGAATGGCCTGGCTGCGATCTAATTCATTAATCTGGCTGAAAGATCTATGGACGAACCAGGCCTGGCCGAGCCTCAAAAGTAATCAATAAAATCTTAAAATTAAATTATAAAAATAACAGGCGAGCAGAAGCTAAAGTAGGGTTAATATGATTCCAGGACATGTGTTCAGTGTCAATAAACCTGGAAGAACAGGGCACAACAATGGTCAAGGTGAGTTATAAAGCATATATAAATGTAAAGGAAAGAAGATAGAGTGCTTCTATTGGGTTTCTCTGCGTGTGGAGGTGCATAATGGTTTGGGTTTGTTGCTTTAAATGCTCTTCAAGCAAAAACTTAAAAAGCCTTCATTGCATCGCTAGTTCAAAACATTTCACATGTGGAAATCTAACCTAAGTTGGAAAATGAGCATGAGCTGAATGAGCTTTCCAGTATGATGTTGAAAGGTTTAAACAGTTTAAGGATCAAACTGAATTTGTGTTCAGGGTCAATAGCGATGAGCTCAATTCTGTCTGAATGATTGAGGGATGTTTTTGGACATCCAGAACTCGACATCGGCTAGAGAGTCATGCAATGCCACCAATTCATCTTAAGAGATAGAGTGAGTCATCATCAGCAAAGCAGTTAACATAGATGCAGTGCCAATGTGGTCAAGGGGTAAACGAACAGTCCTCTATATGCATAGAGAAAACAGTATTGCACCTTGAGGCATGTTACACATCAGCAATGAAACAAAAGAAGCATAATTACAAATTGAGACTGAAATATTTGGATGAACCAGTGCATGTTCCTTAATTTATCAATCAGAATAACATGATCAACCGTACTGATTGTTGTGTTTAGGTCAAGCAACGTTAACACAGAGCACTTGCCAGAATCTGCTTTAATGGAGATCCTAACTAACCCTAAGACGTTTCAGTGCTACAATGTTTACAAAAATTTAATTTCCCTCCATCACTTGGCTTGTTACTAATGTGTTACTAATGTTAACAACTGAGTATGCATAGTCTAATCTTTCAGGCTCTTTCACATTGGTCAAGGCAAACCAAACTGAACTAAATAATTTTTTTGTATTTAGAGTTTTGATAGTATAGCGTAACTTCCCTGGTCCATGCTTAAGTTGATGGTCCTTCTACTTACTGCACTAATCCCATTCCCCGCTGCACGTGGTATCAAAACTATAAGAAAACTGTAGAGAAAACCGATAGAGACTTGCACAGAAATCCTTCTGCAGTTATCTTCCTCCATGTTGCTACAAGCAACTCAAGATATAAATCTCATATTTGACATCTATATTTGAAAGCATTCCGTTCCATTTTCCCAAAGCCAAGGGATAAAAAGAAGAGAGTACATGAACTTTCATCAATACACGGAACGAAATCTGTGTTGCAGCGCGGAGAGTAATCATAGATTATTAACATTTATATTGAAAGATGAAGCCCCATTAGAAAGCAGCTGGCGAATTGCATTTGGTTAGGCTTATGTGTGTGTGTGTGTGTGTGTGTGTGTTTGAAAAACGGCTGGTTTATTACAACATGGCGGACCCAGCTCATTTTAGCAAGTCAATATCCACACCCGAGGGTAATTTACATGGCCCTATTTATGAAGCTGAATTCACCAGCTCAGTACAGTTGTTAGGGCCAACCGAGAAAACTGCTGTTGACATGAATCTGACTCAACAAAGACATCTTGCATCTTTGTGTGTGTGCAGTTTATATGCAGTATGTCAATTCAATAGCGGTTTTCTTGGAGCGGGGCACTATACTCTCGCAGGGGCCCCTATGTGGCTCCCACGTGGGTGCAATTGTACTGCCTGTGTCTGTAGTGTGTGTGTGTGTGTGTGTGTCATGGGATATGGGGGTTCTCAGGTGATTGAGTTTATTTGATACAGAGATGTTTTGATTGCAGTGAACATTCACAGTGGTTTCATGGGACGAAGATGATGGGGCCTCAGTGGAGTTACCGCTTCTATTGCCTACACATCTGAATGAGTTTTTCTTTCTCTAACAGAATACCATGCAAAATAACACATAGTGTATACAATAACCCTAGGAAGACACGTTAGAATAATGAAAGTTTATAAGCCCTTTATTAGTATACGTCCTGGTACTTTTTTAAAAAAGCACAATAAAGCATAAATTAATATTTTTCTGAAAAATGATGTTTCATCAGAAACATAATTTCCACTCCCGTGACACATTACCTATTGACATTCTTCTGTCTCTTTCACTCGCAGATGTTGAGTTCCCATGGCGGGAGATAACAGCAGTAATGGCAGTGGCATATTTCACTTAAGGTACTTTCTCTCTCTCTTTCTCTCTCTCTCTCTCTGTCTCTCTGTCTGTCTCTCTATGTCTGTCTCATGAGTCTTTGGGATGCAGACACAGGATAGGGAATTAGACCAGTCTAGCATGTCATTTAGTAAACAGCTGTGTTAGCTATGGGGAGGGATTATCTCAAACAATATGACATAAACACCCAATAGTATTGGTAGGAAATACTGATTCCCTGATGGTAATCTAAAGTATGGTTAGACCGATATATTGGTTAGCCTATTGATATAGTCACAGCCGCTCACCTCCGATATGACATGGTGCAGTTTGTTTCATTACATATGGAAAGTTGATCAAAATTGATCAATACTACAATACCACAATGCTACACTAGTTGTCTATGGGAAGCCCATAACCTGAACTGATTCAATGTTTTGATCTTGTTGAAAATGAATACAATTTAATTTTAAAAGTTATCAGAGGTGATCATCTGAAGGCCCTATGCACAAATCCACTATTCATTTTATATTTTTTGTATATTTTTTGTTAGCCCAGTACTGGTAAAACCACTTGTCCTCAGACAAGAGATCACAATTTCAAACTGATAAAAAGTGTTTTTTTAAACTTAAGAATCAACTGAAAGAGGACCATGAACACCACACCAAGACCCAAATGCAGTGAATTTTAAACAATATTTACTATTATTTGGTTTCTGAAAATGTATCCTGAGTTTTTGTCAGCACCATCAGATATTTTACAAACAAAGCAATACAATCAGGGCCACATAAGTCACGCAGGTTCTAGTAGGTTTGCTATTTTTTGATCGTTTAGACCTATTACATTGATATGACTGCCGTCAAAACCACAATATGTCAACACCATCTCTCTATAATGAAAAAAGTGTTTCAGATTCTGAACTAACTTTAAATTGGGCCTAGAGGCAGCTAGAAACAGAGGGAAAATAAAAAGGCAAAATGATACAAAAAGTGTGTTGTTTTGTCAACACTGTCAGACATCAACACCGTCAGTTTATCTGTTTGATGGTGTTGACAATTATCTCCTATTATCTTTCACGTTGGCTTGGCAATCATTTATTATCATAATAAATACTAACATGTCTTGTCATGTCTCATTAACATGTGTACTTTAAGTAATCATCATTTTCTCACCATTTTTTCCCCATATGCATAACAGATATACCTGATAGTTCCTTATTATGAGATCTGATTTCATATAATCAGTATTTACACCACGTAAACACCATGCGCAAGCCTGCAACAAAATTAGGTTTTACTTACACTGCAAAACAAATCCATCTTAACAAGTTTAACACTGAGCCTTGTAATCTGGTTTTCCTTTAAACAAGTGTGAAACCCCACCAATGGGGTGAGATCATTTCATTTGTTTCCAGTGCAGTTTGTCGTGCTAATATTTTGAAATATCACTGCAATGGCAGATTTTTTTCACTTGTTTTAAGGAACACAAGATTTTAATACTAAAAACTAGATTAAATGACTTGTTAAGATGGATATTTTTTGCTGTGTGTATGTTTTTAACGGTTACAGGTGTACACCAAATCTCATAATAAAGAAACATCAGGTGTATCTGTTATGTATATTTTGTTTTGTGAAAAAAGTTGCATCGAACGGTCTAAATGTTGTTTCAGAGGCTATTCCACCTTGACAAAAATACATTTCTGCGGGAGACACTGAATACTTGTCCTTTTTTGGCATAAAATTTAAAGACATTGAATATCAGCTTCAATGCAAAAATATCAGCACTGGTCTTCAAAAGCCCTTATCAGTCGAACCCCAGTCTAAAGTATTTCTGCTCAAAACTGAAAGAAGCAAGAGGGAACGAGAGAGTTGAACTTCCATAACTATAGATTATTAACATTTAAACTGAAGGAAGCAGCGGATCCCTCTCGGCATGTCAGTGAAATCCATTTGCTTAAATGAAGCAAACCCACCCAGTGAACGTTTCAGTTCGATTTCCCCTGCCTGCATTTGAAAAACGTGTCAACTGTCTCATCAAGGCCATTTGAATCTCAGCAGAAGCGAGGCCCCCCCCGCCGCCGAGTGCATTAACGCCAAGCGCGCTGAATCTCTGTCATCTTGACGGTGGGGAAGATAACATTTAATAATGTGGGATGTTTTAAGCTTTAACGCTGCCGCTTAGGATTTCCCTATAGGGAGTACAGTGTGGAGAGAGAGCACCGTAGCTGACAACCGCGTCACCTCAGCTGCTAAATTCCCATTAACCCCTCCCCTCTAGCGGAGAGCATGCTAAGCTTTTAACAGAATCCAATACTTATCACCGTAGCCTAGCATGGTGTGTCCCTGGCCCCTGTCTAACTGTCAGTCACTGTAATTACTCCTGTTGTAAAACCCATCAACCACCAACCCCGTCTGCACACCAGGGCTCAACAAAACTCAATACCATTCTAACGGGATCTGTGAAACGCCATTCGGTTCAACTGTACTCACCAGCAAGCATTGACTGGTGGAAAGGTGGGCAGTTGTGTGTGACTCAGGCAGTGAGTAGGCATTTACTGTATGAATGAATGCATGGATTAGGGTTCACCTGGGAGCGAATATTTTTGGATTGAAGCCACCGATTATTAGTATTCAGTATTTTTTCCTTCACAGGACACTAAGACTTTCCATTGCAACCCAGGATACTAATTATAAAATGCTAATGCTAATCACATGCTAACGTCTGTGAAATCTGATGTGACCTTAGGATCAATTCAGGTTAAGGGATTCCCATGTGGTCTTAATTCTACAATAAACATGTAATTAAACAAACTGCATCACATCCATCATATCAGAGCTGGATGACACCAGATGTGATTTTTAATAAAAGACCAAAATCGGCCCCGTATATCAGTATAACCCAACTTAATTTTAGTTATACTACTTATTCCTAAAAGCCTTAATTCAGAAGTCTCAGTCATACCTCGAAAAGTGGGATTCAATTTGCATCAGTTTAAGAATGTTCTCATACATTTCCACATTTTAGAGAAATCCTACCTGCTTTTTTAAGGTTCAAAATTGCAAAAATCCAATTCAAAATCCAACCCAATTAAACTGACTTCTCGTCTTGGGAGAATTATCCTTACGCTGGCTTCGTTTACATTTTGATCAAGTGAATTGTAGACGTTTTAATTCACTCTCAAACCGTTTTACTGTGCTGTCGAGGTAAAGACGTGTCGGTATGTGACAGCAACACCGGATTCTACAACTTTTACAGGCTCAAGATAAGTGCTGGTCGTGCTTGTAAACACTGAGGCAAAGCAGATCTGCATATTGACTGCGGTGGGTTGTTAAAAAAAGTCAAATTCATCAAAAACCTATGCGAATAGAGCTATAATGTAAACGGCCAAGATGCCGTAGATTCACCCTGTTTGCCCAAATTATTATTGGTATTTAATTGTCGGGTATGGCCACTCACAGGAAATCTTCTCCACACAGGAAGTGATGGATCAAAACTCTGTGCTAAAAGTGCTAAGGTGCTATTGTGGGTCTATTATGCTGATGTTACCGTAAGCAGTTCTTTAGTTCATGATCACCTTACAGGATTTTTGGGTAGTGAAGTCCTCAAAATTCAAGCATTTACTTCTTTGCTGCCTGCATGCAAAAGTGCAGCTTTAAATTAGAGCTGAGAAAATCTGAATAATGTGGAGATAGTGAGAGGGAGAGATGTCTCAAGCAGTTCCAAGACTTTCGGAAATACAGCTGCACACATTGTTGCATAAAAAAAACCCCCATCTCATACCCCTTGTCGCCTGTGTGTGTGTTTGGTGTGTGTTTCGGTGAATCTGAATTCAATAACGTGAAAGCTAATTTCCCTGCAGAGCCGGGCAGTGCTCTGGGCTCGAGTCAGGAATGAAGCTATTGTTCTCTCCTGTGTCATCACCATTGCCTCCCAGCCACCAAATTAGGGCTTTCTCTTGATCTTTCAGCCCTGTATTCTCTCCTCCCCACTCCTCTATGCAGCCCTCCATCACTCTCATCTGGGTCCTCCACTTTACCCATTTCTTATATGGCCCTCGTACATTTTATAATATTGATGGAGAGCAAAGATCAAGCAAAAATCACCAGAAATGTATATAGAGAGCCACATCCGGTGTAACGAATGCAGAACCTGTGCAGACCACGTTTGCTCCAATGCATCCTACAGTATAGATGCACAATTTTTTTGTTTTTTGAGATGCATGCGTTTTATACCATTACACTATGCTAGGAAAGGTTTTTGAGTGAAGCACTGAATTATGCATGCTTAGGTAGTTATAAATGGCCAAATCGTTGTTTTTGGTGTGCATCAGGGGGCTTTATCTGTACCCCCCAAATTGCTTTGTGTTTATATACGTGCCCCCATATATACTGTTTAGTTTATGGAGAGTATTACGCCTTTTGTTTGCATTATAATGTGTCAGGAACTTCATTTAATGGCACCACTTTACCTATAGTTGATTAGCAATATTAGCATCCTCGCTATCCTCATCTGTGATTAGAATCATACATTCGTGGCTAGCTAGTTGCATGTTAAATCATCCCCTACCTATTTTAGCTAGTGATACGGAATCAAACAGCATCTTTAAATACAGCTATCCAGGCTGCAAAAAACAAACCAAATAATGAAGAAAAAATCCCCTGACTGACTGACTGGTTTACTGACTGGCTGACTGGTTTACTGACTGATTTACTTACTGATTGACTGACTGACTGGTTTGCTGACTGACTGGCTGGTTTACTGAATGACTGGTTTACTTACTGATTGACTGACTGACTAGTTTGCTGACTGACTGACTGATTTACTGCCTGACTGACTGACTTACACCTAATACTTTATCACACTGACCAAATAATATCTTCATCATATTGTCATCACTCATTCCTCCACTGTGTCCTCAGGAACTTCACCGATTTATATGAGCAGGTTTGCAAGTTTTGATGGCAAATGATATTAGACACAGGGACTTTGCCATAGGGTGGAGTGAATTGAGGCCCCGACTCTCATTTCCTTTAAGCCCTCTCCTCTCCTCATCTCTTCACTCTTCCCCCCTCATCCTCCCTGACTTTTTGACTTTCATCCTCTCCCCCTCCACTCCTTTCCTTTCCTCTCCTGACTCCTCCACTTGTCTCCACAGCAACATGAAACACAAATACCAAAAATGTACCTCAAAGTGGTTTATCCATGTCATCTGTGTGTGTGTGTGTGTGTGTGTGGATGGGAGAGAGAGAGAAAGTGAGGTAGAAATAGAAAGAGAGAAATCCAGCTGTCAGTCAAGCTCAGACTGTCAATCACACTGTCCGCTTGCAAATATCTGAGTGTGTTTGGCTGTAAATGAGGAGAGATCTCAGCCTCTTTCTCTGAGTGTGTGTGTCTGTGTGTGTGTGTGTGTGTATGTATGTGCGTGTGTGCGCTTCAGCAGTGAGAAGTGGTAGAGTAAATCTCAGATGACAGGCATATCATCATATCCTGCCTGTCAGAGTGCAGATGCACACATGGGGATAGTGAATGAATGGCCAAGGTATCACACACACACACACACAATGTAATATACAAACATGTGTAATCACAATGGAAGAAAACATACACACAGATGCACAGAAATGCAATTGTATTGCACATACCCACCCTACATGCACAGCTGATTGATCTGAAGATGGTGGGCCAGCCAGCCGCCCTGTCTGAAGTGTGCCTGTGTGTGTGTGTGTCGTCGGTCACCCCTTCCATTCTAAATTTCATTTCCGTGCTATGGGATGGATACTTAGGCATCTCATCTCCCCGTCTCAATCACCCACATTGCAATTCAGCCAGTGATGGTTTGAAGGCAACACGTTGCTGTGTGTGTGTGTGTGTGTTTCAGAGGATATGGATACATCTTCCTCCTCTCTGCATCCTCTTCATGCATAAATTGCCGGGCTCTGATGGCAGCGAGGCAGAGGTGTGGTGTGTGTGTGTGTGTGTGCATGTGTGTGTTCTTAATCTTTGTGTTTTCTTGTGTGGCCTGCATGTAAAGGAGGGCAAAAAGGAAATGTCATTGAAGTAGATTTCATGTTTTTTTTATGAATATGTTGCTTGGGTTGGAGGCTGGCTTTCGACTGATTTTGTGCCACAGTACCTGCGATAGAGTCAAGTCCCAATCTACATACATGAATGTTAACAGCTGCATTTCGTTTAAGTGTTCTGGGGGCCCCCCCGAGAGCATAAAAAATGTGATCAATTTTAAATATATTCCTGAGATTGAAAGGAATTTACATTTTGAATAAAAAAAATGTTAAGTGAAAAAGACGGTTTTACCCTTTAAGTCACACACGGCTTGTTGGAAATAGGATCCTGCGAAACTCTTTGGGCTTGATTTAGCTTTACTCAGCAGGTCAGACAGCAGGAGCCTCAGAGACGTCTGGATCCGCCACGCTGTGTTAGAGGTTGAATCGAGTGCTGCCGCGGGACTGCCTGAAAATCACTACCCAAATAAAAGTGACATGAAATCACAATATATGTGTGAAGTAGCGAGAGAGAGAGGAATAAAAAGGAAAAGGGGGAAACAGAGACACCAGGCAGCAATGGAAACACACATCTGTACTTAATAAGTAAAATAAAACTCTATTTTCCTCCGTCGTCTTTTTCTTTGCAGTAACTCCATTGTTATGAAATGTTTCCTCAAGGGGACTCAAAAGAAAGGGGAACCTGGCAGCACTACAGTCGTTTTTTACTTTTAAGTCGACATGTTTGTCAAAAAACACTTTCCAGCTGAATTCGGAGGAGGCTGGGAAAGAGAAGGAACCCACCACAAACCACGTTCCATTCCTGCGTGAAGCCTCTCCTTGGAAATTATCTTAATACATCATTGGTGATAACCAACACGTTTCCTTGACATTTGTCTTGTAGTATAAAAGCCAGTTTCCTACATTCATGCACTGAGAATATGGGACGTATGGACCTCATAGTTTTCACAACCACCAAGGGCAAATGACATCTTAATACATCAGGGGAAGTCCCACCTTTCCATTGGCCATATGACACACTGGTACTCATTCTCCTCAATCCTTGTGAACTTCTTTACAGACCCCACGTCAGCTTGATTTAACAAAATCTGCCACGCTGTTTGTGATGCCTGTCTTGGTCTAGCACAAGTCCAGCATGTGGTGGCTGATCCCTCTTCATGCTCTTCATACAGCCATAAGGGGATGGCCGAGAAAGTAATGTGTACATAAAAGAGGATGTTGGTAGTGGAGGAACAACATCACCAACAGAAAGTAGCAAGGTGTTCCAAAGCAGTTTCTAACACTAAGCAGGTACAATGGACGAACTGGGAGAGAAAGAGAGAAAGAGAAAGAGTAGAGAGAGAGAGAGAAAGAACTCTGGACTATGGAGGTGTCAAGGACAGAGCAGCCTATGATGTGCTGCAAATCTCAAAACGTCAAGCAGTGGCAAGGCAACTTATAGCCTTGCCAGGGATAGTGAGCACCACCCAAAATCTGATCTAGTAGTGTGGTCCAATGTAATTTTTATTTTATAGAACTCACTATGATATGGGAAGATGTGGTAGATATGGCAAAGGAAAGAAATCAACTTAGATGCACTGAGCTAGCAGCCAAGGAAGAGCAACGAGACTGAAAAACCAGGGTACACCTTGTGGATGTTGGGTGCAGTGGGTTTGTAGCCACATCCTTTACTAGTTTACTGAGGGAGTTTGGGATTTGTGGTCAGAGTATACAGCTGCAGCTTCTGAAGCAGCTGAAAAGAGCAGTCAGTGGCTCTGGCAGAAAAAGAAAGGACACCAGTTGAGGGCCAAAGAAATCTATCCCATGACTAAGTGTTATGTAACATATGATGGCATAGCTATGGTAGCAGAAGTGATTGGTCATACACCATTCTCATCTCTTAGTATGATGGAATTACATCTTAAAGCTTAGAATTTGGTGATGCAATTCAGTTTCTGAGCTGCTGAGCAGACCGGTTCAAACCGGAAGGATCAGCTGTCCCATTAGCCTACTGCTGTTCAGACATAATGCACATACATAACTAAAAATGACATGACACATTGGTTTTTATTTCATACAACACAAACCATTTTTATTGACATTAAGGCACTGTTTTCTAATTTGAGTGCACACATTTTGGTTTACATTCTGTTGTGCAAGTCAGTCTATTTTGGTTTAGAATTTATAAATATACCTTTTTCTGCTGCCCCTGAGTCCTCAACCGTTGACATGATGTGCTGAGGCTTGAGGCAGCCTTGAGGAAGTCGAAGGCGCGGGGGATCTCCAGACTGTGAACCATCACTGGAGATTCTGCAATCTTTGGACTTTTTATGCTCTTTTGAAAATTTACTTTGAACAAGATATCTTTATTACTTGCTTTACTTACATCCTTGTTTTCATTTGGTGTTGTTAGCCTTAAAGAGTTAATTATGTTTCCTTTCCCCCTTGTGTCTCTGTTAGGCTAGCCCAGGTGTGTATATATACCCGCCTTGTGTGTTACTTGTTACTTGTGTGTTACTTGTCAGTTTGTTCTGTTAAGAACACAGTTGAAGTTGACCCCTGTTTAGTTAAAAGGGCCCATATCATTGTTGTTATTTTTGTCTATTGTCTTCCTTGCTTTAGGAGTTAGACAATACAATTTCAAATATTTTATTTGATTGTTTGATTGGCATAAATAAAACCCTTCATTCTTGTTCACTTACACCTAGTGTCCTCGAGCTTTTATGGCTGGTCCCTTACAGAGACACTTGGATTTTGCTCAGAAATATCATTTGTCGCTCCCTGTATGAGAAGATTTCCCTCCAGGACACTTTTCACTACTGCAGCCCCATTTAGGTTTAGATTTAGATTGATAAGACAGGCAGACTTTTATATGAAAAAATAAAATGCATAGCGCAGCTTTAAGGTTGACAGTGAGGCAGCATGTCCTCAGACTTTCTTTTGAGGCCCTTGTGCCTTGGATAGCAATGTGCTAGAATATACACCAGTTCAACTTAAGTCATGCCACAACATCCATCAATACATAGGATCTCTCCACTTTGGCCTTGCCATCTACTGCATGCCATCAACCTAGCATTAACCTAGCCTTGACTCAACTTCAGTATAACAATACATGACATTTGGCATCACTTATTAGTTGATATATATGTATGGGGGTGGAATCACTCTATTAGACATAAATAAAATCTAAGTCAGACGATGAAAGTGGACGAAAGGAAAAATAAAACGTACCATTTTTGTTTGCCATCTCTTTCTCCTCTGTCATCTTTTTTTCGGCTTTCTCTTTGCTTTGTCTTCTTGACACGATTGGGCAGTACCTTAGACTTCTTCAGATTCCCGGAGAGTGTCTGGGCCTTCAGATGGTTGTCTACGCCCCATGACTGTCTCTGAGGAGGATAACGGGGGGGATTGGAGAGAGAGTATCTGAGCCCCTAGGAAGTGGGCCAATAGAGGATTTGGAGTCTTGAGAAGGTAAAAATGCCCCGCTGAGAAAGCGACAGTCCTATTGTCGACAGTCCTATTGTCATGGTTCAGTGTAAGCTGTGATGGCAGGGCACCAGGTGGCGAGGAAGATGGTGTTGTTGTTGTGAGGTCTGTGGGTGCTCGGAGGCCTCAGCGTGTGGAACTGATTCTGTGGTTCTGTTCAGTTCGGCACATCTTTAAGCAATTCCTCTGGTGTGATAGTATCCAACGAAAGCCCATCTACTGAGAGAGGAACATTTCATTGCGTCATCTGGATAGCTTTGGTGTGGAAAACATTCTGTGTTAGGCACCCTTATCCATAGTTAGGGTAAGATACTGTTCTACCTGAGGTGAACGTTGATTGTGATTGTAATTGTGTGTGCATTCTACCAAAGTCTTTTGTAATTTTCCTTTTTCAGCTTTTTCTTCTTTACACGATTGGGCAGTGCCTGAGACTTCTTGAGATTCCTGGAGAGTCTGGATGGCGGGCCTCCAGATGGTTGTCTAGGCCCCCATGACAGGCTCTGAGGAGGTTAACGGGGGAGTGGAGAGAGGGTCAATGCATAGCTCTAGCAATGCTGCATATATCGGATAAACTGTCCCCTCATTCCTCCCCGGCTCAGATCTTGTTTAGACAGACTGCTGTTTACCACCTGGAACATCTCTATTGCCATGAATTTACATGAGTATGAGCAAGAGAGAAAGAGATAGATCGAGAGATTGGAGAAAGTCAAACAACTAGGGAGAGAGGAAAAGAGAAAGTAACTGGGGGGCAATTTGGAGCAGCCAAAGTGCCCTCAATTGAAATGCACGGTTCTAGTGTGAAGGCTGTTGTACTCCTGCCAGTGAAGTGTGACTGGGTTTAAAGCCGAGCTTGAAAAAGAGACTGACTCGTTCACTGTATTCCTTGGCGGCAGTACCCCAATAACCATTAAAACATGCTTCGATACCAAATATGGTCTAAATGTTTCAGAGTTTGAGTCGGTTTCCTTGAAGAAGCAATCCCGCAGTTTTAATTAAAAGTTGTTGAGTGAGTGA
Organism: Monocentris japonica; assembly: GCA_900323365.1. NCBI lineage: Eukaryota > Metazoa > Chordata > Actinopteri > Trachichthyiformes > Monocentridae > Monocentris > Monocentris japonica. The sequence goes on along the minus strand of OOFE01045347.1, from coordinate 2,876 downwards.
ATGCACAGTCGCACACTCTCACATAGTGAATGCACTCTCCCATACAAAAGCACACACACACACACACGATTCTTCGGCTGCTGCTCCTTGAGAGAGGCCATTAGCTAAATCCTAATGGAATTCATTAATTTCCTCATTTGCGCCCCGTGGAGGCTGGGCAACATGAGGATGCACTGTTAATCACTTCTCCGGCTTGACCCACAGTCAGCCTCTGGACTGGAGAAAACACTGTCTGAGCATTTTTCATTTTTAGCAGACCCTATTTTGCAGATTTACAATAAGTGACGATTATCATGCTGAAATGAGATTTACCAATTGAAACAGATAATACACCAGCTATTACAAAGTGATATCTGGCATAAAAGTAAAATCCATTATGGAATGTTATTTGCATGATTGCATTATTGGGTATCTTGAAGACATTTCCTCTAATTGTAATTGTTGAGGTAGTGATCAATGAAGATCTAGTGGGTGGGGAGTTGGGATAAAACACTCAGATCTAACTCAAGATATCATAAACAAAGCACCACAGCCCCAACAATTAATTTAATGTTGGGTCACTCACGTTACCATACTGTACAAATAAAGCAGTTTGTGTGTGCGTCTATTTGCCCACGCTCCCCATCTCAAGCAATTTGAGCAGACAGAGACAGCCTGGCTAGATTCTTTCCTTCTTTATTGCCCTAACTGGATAAGAGAGGACCAGACTTCCCAGTTAGACTGGAGAGCTCCTGCTTTATTTCCCCATGGGATAAGAGGGCAGGAGTTACAGCAGACCTCCCTATAGATAATAATAATACACTTTTAAAGTCTTCAATAAAGCATTTTAATCAGAACTTGTGATTTGCCAAATGCAGCGTTACCAACATATGCATGCAAGTTTGTCAGTTATGTGCAAATTTATTTTACATGGTTTAGGTGAAGGCAAAGCAATATTTTTCCAGATGTAATAGAGTTGGACAGCACATTGGCACATAACCTTTGTCCATTTGATATACACAGATGCTTGAAAAGAAACTTACAAGGTCCTGAACGCATCACTACACATACTGAGTCGTCTCTCAGCCCCTTTAATCTGCACATCAAGCCGATACCTAAGAACTTGGGAGTTTTTACCAACTTAGGAACACTGCAAAGAATAGATTGGTCTTTATCCTCTTATCACTGAGAGGCTTATGCACACCTTGACGACTGTAATGCCCTAAAGTCTTGTAAGACTTCTGCTGCCAGGTTATTGACAAAGACTAAACACGTCTTAGGATCATATTACAACTATTTTAACTTCTGTACTTTGGTTGCCTTAGTTTTTCTATAAACTTTACTGACTTTGCTTTTATGGCAGCTGTATCTCCCTGATAAGCTGGAGTGCAGCCAAAGATCTTCAGGCCTTTCTGAAGTCTACACTGGGGATTAAAGGTAAACAGATCTTTGCTTTGTAGGCTGGGAAAATTTAAAGCCAATCCTTTAAAGATAAAATAATTATTCAAGAATTACTTTCTAGTGTGAAAGAACATTTTGCAGTGTGCCAAAAGTCAACCAAATCTTGGAAAGAATGTCATCACCTTGGGTGCTATCCTGTATTAAGGTGCACCATATTACTCTATAGGCTATACAGCACTGTGGTTAGTATCTATATTGCTTGTCGCCATCACTCCTTAGCTCTTAGCATTCATAGCCTACTTCTGCAGGTTACGTTAAGTATGTGGACGAACCTCTAACTGGTCTAGTAATGTGTTGCTTTACAAATATTGGGTCAATCCTCTCACTAGCAACTCTCAGCATTGCTTGCCTTCATGCACACAATTGTCCGGCAAGCACTCCACCACCCCAGCATAATAATAAAACGTCTCTGCGAACATCAAAGCTGAGAGCGGTGCAGACAGCCCCAAATAATACATAATGCAAGGCCTATAGGTGGAGTCGCCGTGTTGCCAAGCCCATTACTGTAATGTCGAGATCTGAGATGTTTTTTGCCTCACCTCGCCGCTCGCTAGCCCTTTTTGAAGAGTTGTAGTCTAATTGGACAGGCTTTGCCTTGATGTCAAGTGCGATTTCGTGCCTCCACATTTTGTCCTGCCGTCACAAATAAAGAGGGCCACAGATAGGTGTGCGTTTAAAGCGGCGGGGTAGCTAGTCTAGATTACCCTGTCTGAGTGGGTAACATCAAAACATACAGCTGTGTGCATGTGTGTGTGTGTGTGTGTGTGTGTGTGTGTGTGTATTTAAGGCAGAGAAAGACTGACGGAAACAAGTATAGGTATGTCTGAAAACAATGCAATGAAAATATATTTGCATTGTGACTATGTGATTATACCAGAGTGGATGTCATTCTCTGTTATTAGCAATTATTAGAATCAGAATCAGAATCAGCTTTGTTCGCCAAGTATGTGTACACATACAAGGAATTTGACTCCGGTTTCTCCATTGCTCTCAAGTACTTACATAGAATAGACATACAGGACAACAAAGGACAACAAAGCTGAACAAGCTAGACATAAGCATAAACACTTAACTGCTATGTACAGATGCAAAATATATATAAAAAACTATGAAAAATTGTGAACAATAGTGCAATGATGCAGAGTGCAAAGATGCTGAAATAAATGTGGGATGATTATGTACAGGTTACTTTATATACATGAGGTAGATGGATATGACAGGATATGAATGTATACAGTATCTACAGTATATACAGTGTGCTTAGAATGTATTGACAAAGATGATATATTAAAAAACTGTGTTAAAAACTATACAATACAATATAACTAAGAATAAATAGGTACTGTCACGGCCGTGCCTGTCTCCCCTTGTGTCTCCTGTGTTCCCCATTCCTCCTGTGTGCCATGTCCCTGGTTTTGTCTCTCTCTGGGTTTTGT
>OOFE01045346.1:0-28934 GCA_900323365.1 Monocentris japonica | reverse complement strand
AGCCGGGGTGTGTGCGTGTTGTTTTGCAGTTGTTAAGGAGAGGGGAAAAGGTTTTTACAGCTCCTCGTCGGAGCTCCTGACAAGCTGGGAGGAGGCGGTCTGACAGCGGAAGCAGGGTAGGGAGGGACTGCAGCGCGGCTGATGGCTCCATGCTAATCTCCATCCATGGATGCAGCACAAAGCTACACAGACTCATATCTTTGGCAACACCAGGGATTCGCCTGCGTTCTGTGATCAGCTATTGGACCCTCTTGCTCTCAGCACTCAGTTGCTTACCTCTGATTGCTCACTCTCCCGTTGAGCCTTTGATGGAACCATCCAACTGGGCTGTCATTGCAAGTTGTCCGTATAAAAGGCATAAACTACCAAAATCTGGCTAAATCTGAAATTGCTTTGGGTCTGTGGGGTGATGATAAGGACCAATCTACAGTAGATTACTGTAATACAAAGTATTATTCCAAACACACATTTGAAATGTATTGAAAAAATCTCCCTGATAGAATTTCTTGCAGATAACTGATCATACTTAAAAGTATTGTGTTTGTATACATCGATATGCCGGTCTGGTGAGCCTACCCTTCCAGTCATTTAAGGAAGTAGCGACTAGTTGGAGCTTTGGCCGTATAAAAATGACCTAGACAGATCTGTCTGTTGACATAGTGGTTCACATGCTTTGGGTTTTGATGAAGGTTATAAGCCCCAACGGCAACAAGAAGGCAGTGGTGTCAGAATACCAGGGGACATGGATGGTTGTCGGACAGGAGCGACTCTGTGGGGTTTGGAGCAGAGAAGCATTAAGACGTGCACTGTTGTTTAGCAGACATAGTTTGAGCTACTAGTTTAAGACTTCAAACTTTTGCGTTCAGACAATCACAGACAATCACGTTCTTGTTCAGTTATCTTTCTTCTGAATAACTCAAAGCATCTCATAGAGTTTCAAAGATTACCCATTTAAAGGGTGATAGGTTCTTAATGGAACCTATTTTCCTCCTATGACAGGTGCTAATATGGACTTCATTTAATCTCCTTTACTTTCTGTATTAGTCCATTGAAGAGTTTTGAGGCTCACGGTTGATAACATTGTCCATGAAGCCTTGCAGGAAAATTGGAAAATGGCAATTACAAGAGATAGCAATCCTTGATAGCTAGTGATACTGAGCCCACCATTGCTGTTGTCTGAGAAAATATGATGATGCCATTTATCCTGTATGGCACAACTGGTATGCACATTGCAATGCTGATTGATATTGAAACCAGGTCACTTGTGGGTCCTACCTAAAACCTGCAGAGTACAAAGAACCCTTTTTATTCAGAGTGTAGACAGCCTTCAAGCAGCTGGTCCAATAATCCACAATAGGAGTGGGCAGACAGTTCCCTGATACAGCTGGAAATCATCCCACAATAATGCACCAAACATTCTTTATCTCTGAAAGATTTAAAGGACATTAGTATTCACAAAATTGATTTTTCAACAAATCCATAATAACACTGATCTTTGTGCTGCTGGTGAGCAGAGCAGTTGGGAGTGGGGAAAGAAGTGCTGAGGCTTGCAGTATCATAAGTCTTTATCCCGACTTTTTAGCTAAGTCTGGAACACCTCTACAGCCAGTTGAATGCCCCATGCTTAACAGTATGTGCTCTGTATACATGGTTTATTGTGATAAAAAAAAAAAAATCTGCTTTTTGTTTTTTACCTGGGTGGCAATAGATAGTTTATCACATCCTTAACATTTTCTGCCTAACCATGTTCAGGGTGCATTGGCTGTGTAAATGGATTGCAATTATTTACTAAAACCTGTACAGTGGAATACACTGTACAGGTTTTAGTAAATAATTCTTTATCAAGAAGTAAAGCTAATATTGAATGGATTTTGAAAAAAAATGATATATATTCTCACAAACACTAGCATGATCTTCTCTATCCCTCTTTCCTTCTTCTGTTTAACATCAGGAGAGCCAGCAGTGACTGTGTGAACAGGAGCGTGGTTGACAGGGGCAGCCGTGCGATGATTGGTTTACGGATGTCTGCTTTCTCTTGTGACTTCAAGGTCACTGAGATTTACAATCAAAAGGCTTATGAGTCTTCAGTAAAAGCCGCCTAAAGTCTGATGACAAAAAAAAAAAAATAGAAAAAGGACCCCGGCTACAGTAATGGAAGGTGCTTGACCTTTTTAGTCCGTCACTAAGAGGTACCGTTCTGTCTTTGCATCATAACAAATAACAAAGATATGCACATTAAGTTTCACAAACACACAGAAGGTTGTTAAGGAAGGCATATGGAGAGGAGATTTGATAGACAGACAGTATATGGCACACCCACTATAGTAGATTAGAGGAATGGTGCATTTCGAGTTGCAGTCAAACTGTAGTCACAGTCCACCACACAAAAGAGCAATTAAATATGATTTAAAGGCCAATCCATAATGGCAGTGTGCTGCCCCCTATAGAAATACTGTCAACCCTGCTACTTGCTTTGTTTAGGTGGTGATTTAGTGGATTCAGGATTTATATTATTAATTGCGAAATGTCATGTCTGGGCTTTTGATGGAAGGACTAACAGTAAATTAAACTCAGTTTTAAATGCGTTTTGAGGCTGTAAAAGGTTTGTTTTTCACAAACACTGGAATTAAACAAACCTGTACTTTAAGTAATGATGGGTAAAGACTGTTCAGCAAAGCATATTTTCTATCTACATTTCAAACTCTTCATGTGAAAAGACCAACAATTTGGTGCACTACCAAAAAATGAATTCATCATGTCTCTCTTAGATGAACAAAATTCATAGGTTAGCTGTTATTCACACCACTGTCAAGGTAATGCAAGTCTTGTTACATATAAGCTGATATTCAAGACATGTTTACTTAGCACTCACATGGAACGCTGTTGATTTTTATGGGACATATGGCTGGATTTCATTGTGCTCATTTAAATTGCTTTAACCCTTGTGTGGTGTTCGTGCTTTTGTTACTCACCCAATGTTCGTGGGTCTGGTGGACCCACAACATTATTGGGTTTTTAATTAAAACAATACATAACAGATGTTGACTTTCTCAATTACAAGCAATATAGACAGCATATATGGTTAATATTTGCCATTTACTCCTGCTAGATCATATTTAGTAGAAAAAAGTGCTATTCGTTTTTTGTAATAAAATGTGATTTTTGTAAAAAAAAAAAAAAAGAAAAAAAATCAATTATAATCAAGACATTTATCTCAAACAAATATAAATGAAACTGCAAAGTAAAAAAGTTATCGCATGTGATGTTGTGGCCATGTGTCATGTCCAGGACAACCCGCATCCCTTGGTTCTTCTCAGGGGCTCCTCCATCTGGCTTCCCTGTATACAAGTTCCACACATACGATGAGGCAGCATCAAAGGCAGCCCAGATCTTGATTCCATATTTTGTGGGTTTAGACAGTATGCACCACCTGAAAGGGCAGCGGCCCCTAAATGGCATAAGCTGCTCATCAACAGTAATGTTGGGCCCAGAGTTGTAAAACAGGGCAAGGCAGTCCACCCACTTGTCCTACACTGACCTGACTGCAGCTAGCTGGTCCTTCCACCTCTCTCCAAAAACACGCCTTCCCTCTAAATTAGTGTAGTCCAGAATGATTTTCTGGATGGTGTCTGGGATGAAAAGTTCAAAAGAAGACTTTATGTCCGGCAATAATGCCTATGAAATGGTGGAGAGGGTCCTGTTCAATCTATGAAACATGCTGCAAATCTAAAAGAGCAAACACACACACACAAACACACAAACACACACACACACACACACACACACACACACACACAGGAGGCCCAGGTAAGAGGAAGACAGAGTGAAGGGACACTTTTTATTTCATTTTTTTCCATGTTTTTACCTAGAATTTCCACACTTTTATTGCCCTCGGGTCCAGTGGACCAAGACACCACATATGTAATATAAATGTGAAGGGGGGGGGGTTCTTCTACATGTTCTTCACAGAAAATGAGCCAAGGCCAATGAGTCTCAGGTTGAAAAAATAATTCACACACAAGGGTTAACAATGATGTTTGTTTTGTTAATTTACAGCAAGAGCGTGGTGTGTGTTTTAGCTAATCAATCAGTGCTCAAATATTGTCTCAAGGTGAATAGTAATTATTCCCAAACAACAACAAATCTTGCTTCCTGGTTGGGATGTGGATATTGTGTATGACATTGCCATTTTTGGTTGCAAAGTGTGAATTCTGATTACATTCAGATCAGAAACTGGGTTCGATAAACACCAGCTTGGCCAAATATTGAAAACCTGACGCACTTTGTTCAGACTGTTGATTAACAGCTCTTGTCACATAGGTTACCGCGGGACTGATGCAGTGAACACAACCATGAAGAATTAATGTTTGTCAAACTCATCTGAGATAAATCTACTGTGAAAAACAAGGAAATGGTTTGAAGTGATTCTCCCGAGACGACATGGCAATAGCTGTTTAATGGTTCAAGAACCATTTGAAATGTGAAAGAATGAGTGTTCCCGTTGTCAACAAGAGATTGAATAGATGTTATTTTGATCTATTAGTATCTGTCAACAGCTGTCCAATTAAATTCTAACCTGGAGACATGGAGAATGAGCTTTCTCGTTCCTCAAGACACTGGCATAAACACGCTACAGACATTGATCCTCTTTTCTTTTTTTTTCTTCCTTTTTTTTTATCACTTTTGACCAGCAGTCGAACTGTAATATTATGGGCTTTAATTGTGATACACAATACACAGCTGAGTTGTTACAAAAATAGAAGCCTTCAACTCCACCTTGGTAGGTTATATCGTAAGTTGTCATGGTGCATATCAGTTTCGACCAAAGACTATTAATAAAATAGTGCACAAAATAAAGTTACACTAGCTCAACACAGACTCCCTCAATTCCTCAAATGGAAGCTATGCAATAGAAGAAGGAAGTTGAGAGGTGTTGCCTCAGATGAATTGTCATATTTTGACTTCTTGTTGCTCCCAGCACCAAAATGTCAAAATTCCAACGAAAGATTTTAGTTCTGTATGTTTGTGTACCTGTATAGAGTTGTTATTCAGACATCAGTCTACCATGTCTGGTTTAATAAAGAATATTTTTACTGCATCTATGTAGTAGTCTCTTTCCAAGCAGTCCATGCGTCATCATTGACTTTCAGAGAACTATCTGCAAGATCAGTGTGAGCGTCTTCGTTGACATGAGAATCTGACATATTTTTTTAGCAGTGACGTAGCTGGTATATTTCCCCACGCCGCCTCATGTGCCTGTCAAAACTGAGCTATCGCGAAACAAAGCCCCCCTCAAATGCTTCATCCCTGTCGTTGGATCTATCTTTAGCCACACGTCTGCCTTTCCTGTCTTGTTGACGACGTCTGACTAGACATGATGTGCAACTGGAGAGGATGTTTGCCTTTACTCTGCTCTTGGGGAAGGTTTAGTGGGGGGGGTGTGTGTTTTAGTGAGAGGCCGCGGGGAGGTGTGCGTCGTGCAGTTGAGTTGTGTCCTCTCCCTCTTTTAGTCCAGCAGTCTGCTGAGTGGAGGACACCTGCACTGTAACAAGGTATCAGGGCTGATAATGGCTGGCGTCGCCAAACTAAGCTGTAAATGCTGAGTGAAAGGTAATGATCAGTGCAGGTCTCCACATAGACACCAGCTGCTACCTGTAGTGTAGTCCTCTGCCATGCTCCAGTTAGCAAGTTGATGCAGAGGAGTGTTGCTTTGCGAGCTCACTCTTAGCCGTCCTCAGTGGCTTCCAGGCCCGCTGCCCACGTATATCAAATATCCACAGCGGTCTTCTCGTTCCTCCACCAGGCTTTTTATTACATGCCCCTCAATAAATATCAAAGCCAGACATAGTGCTATGTATGCCGATTACGCAGCGCTTGTCATTCTGAAATGTGCTGCACATGGCGTTAGGGGAATCCATACATTAATCTCAGTTGTAATGATATCGGTGCACCTTGCAGAGTATGGAACATGAAGATGCCATACTTATTACTTGTTACCCTGTAGGTCAAACGTAATTATTAGGTGGGTATTCATCTTTCTGGCAAAGATTCTTATCGGGGATAATTCTGTAATTCGTCACCATTTATTGAGCCAATACGGTAAATGTAACTCCAAAGGACAATGGAGTGATCTGACTTGATATTCAGGTAATATTAGACAGAGGGGGTGCTCAAATGTCACACTGGTTGAGGAATCATGCCTATACTGAAACCCATTATTTTGTCCAGAGAGTGCTCTTAAAAAAGTTCATAAGTTCTAAAACATTTCTTCTGCAGTGACAGAGATAGCAGTTACATGTTTATTTTTCTCTCCCCGGAACAGAGATTTTCTTTTTTTTTTTTTTAAAGAGCATTTAGAAATATTTCAATCTGAATTACTATACTTTGGAGTCGACGTTTGGCAGTTTTTATCATGCACGCTCAGTTATACAAGGCGTGTTTCAGCAGAATACCTTGACATATTCAGAAATATGTATGAAACTGTTCCAACATCTTTATTCCTGTCCTTTTTCCCTTCACACTGACTCTCCCGAGGATGTGGAATACCCTCATACCATTGTACTGTGCTTCTTTTATTGCAGACTGTTTTATGTCGGTGAGAATTCGTTCTCTCTTGAACCTGTCCTCATTCACACAAGGACACACACTCCTCTGTATCACCATCCCTGAGTTATTTAAAACACAGGCGTGTCTTTCATTTATGACTTCTGACATGACCCAAAATGTGATAGGAATAGTGTCATTCAGATTTGACTGAAGCAAGTTCTGTCTTCAACAAGAAAGTTGGCTATTCTATACACAATCCTCGAGAGATGTTATTAAGAATATTGATGGAGGCATTGTGTGGAATAGGCAGATGTCTAGCTCCATGTTGACTTTCATACATCCATTTGAATTCATTCCCATATAGCTGTGGATGATGTGATCTCATTTCTACATTGACAAAATCTACTTCTCTTGAAGAAGTGTGGCTGTTAGGTGAAGGGTAAGACAAAAGAAGCGAACCCTCGCTCCTTCATTCCAGCAATGTATTTGCCTTGGACGTCCGAGAGCAGGAATAGGATCCTCCAATTTCACTTGTCTCCAATGTGCGTTCTTTTGAGAATTTTCTGACAAAATCTTTAAATAAAACCCCTGTCAAGATAATGTCTCCTGATTGGAGAAAATTCTTGAAATAAGTTTATTTAAGCTGGAGACAAGTGAAACGATCTCACCCCACTGGCAGATTATTTCACTTGTTTTCAGAAATGTAAGATTGTAAGACTGAATGACTTGTTTATTTTTTTATGTGCTACTTGGTCATGTGGCTCTTGACTTCTTCACAGAATGAGATCGATACCGGTAACGTAGTGGTTGAGCTCATTAGGATGGAGTGTGGGCTTCAAGTGTGAGGCCATAAAAAGTTTGTCAGAGGGGGACCGCGGGACACAGCAGATGGTGGAGCACATATGCTGTGGGTCTCTTTGGCCAGGTACACTGATGAATACTTCTGAGAGATGGCCTACCTTTTCTGGTATGCAGTGGAACTCAGACACTGGTTACCCTCAAAGCTGACTCATAAATGGAGTTCTGGCGTGAACGTCTTCATATCAATTATGAATTAACCCTTGTCGGTGTCAGCTACCAGTCCACGATAGGTTAGGTTTTATGTTGCTGGCAAACAGTTTTGGGCTTGTTATTTAAAAAAAGTAATCGATTACTCTTTAGTCATTTCCAGAGTAATATTATTTTACTTCTTACTCCCTGGAAGTTTTATTTAGTAAACTACTCATTTTATTACTTTTCCTTTACACTGGAATATTGGCAATTTCATCCTCTCTTACCTTCAGTTTGCCCCTCCTGTGCACTTCTGTATGAATGATAAGGGTAACCAAGTAGTGTTGATGTCCGATGTTGTTGTCATCCTTTTGCTCAATAAAATCAAAGTAGTGGGAATACTTCCACCCACAGAAAGTTATATACCATTTTTTTTTCATCAAGGCTTGGCAAGGCTTCATAGAGGTGGGCCCAGCTAGAGCGCATACCTGCGTCAACTGACAGAGTGAGACAACTAAATTCCGCAAGACTTCCAATCAAGACTGGGTCTTAAATGGTGGCCGTGTGTCTGCGTAGATAAGACCAGTGCCCAGTAGAAGCCCTGTAAAAATATGATGCAATTACCAGAAAGAAGTCTAAATTCATATAATATTTATATCATTGAAATTATTACCAAAAAGACAGCGGAAAAGGCTGATGTTGATCTCGTTGCCATGGATACAGTTAGCGGTGGGAAATTCATTACCAAACATAAGGGTGCTGGTTGGATCGCTACACAGCATTGCTTTAATTGATTCACCTTTGTAGATTTGATCATTTTTGTGACGAAGATGGGGGGGATCATAGTTTTTGGATAATTTATCTTCAGTCTGATAAAACTAACGACTAGTAATTAATAATTTGATGCACCACTAGTTACTGGGAAAAGTAATACTGCTGTAACGCGTTACCACGCAACATGGCTGACGAATGGGAGAATTTTGCAGATATTATAAGCACCAAACCAAACAGCTGCTTTTCAGTGAAAGGGAAACTAACAAAAGGGTCACATAAGCAACCAACAAAACAGAGAGGGGCTAAATAGGGGTTGTGTAGGGCACCCACAGAGGTGCCCATTGAATGGTACAAGCTACTAAAATGACTATCTAAATGACAATCCTGCAAACAAACAGAAACCCACTGAGAACAGTTATTAAAACTAAAAGGGGGAAACGTTTTTCTGCACTGTTGTGTTGAAGCGCGCGGGGATCAGGTGTGTCCACAACAGCATCCACTCTTCAAATGCACACTTAGCGCTTGCTAGGCTTAAATCCCAAGCGTAGTAGGAAAACTACTTAACCATAATTAGGTGTTAGTTAAAGGGTTACCAACGCTTCCAACACAGGAAAACCTGCACACAACAAAGCCCACCAGGTGAGGCTACAAAGGAAAATACAAGCCCATTGTGGCAGGAAGTGTGTGGAATATGAATGTCTTTGTCTATTATGCTCGTGGAAGAGCTTCATCAGGAGTGACAATAAGGTAGCTGATCTGACTGACACTGATTACAGGAGTGACAAGAGGTAATTGCATTTATGAAGGCAGCTCATATAGGTGTTAATAAAACAATGAATGCATGTATAAACCTCTCTCATTATACCTCTGCTCTACATTGGCACATTTTCTGCCAGAGCTGTCCAATAAAAAAATACACCCACACGTCGTTAATTCTTTTTTTTTTTTCATCAACATTGCAGCTGTATTTGGAGGAGCTAGTCATTGTTCTCTCCCCGATGTGTTAATCACTGTAATGACATTGAATACCATTACAAAATGAGCTGAAACGACAATGGGAGCAGGTAGTGTTGCTTGGTATGCATGTGAAAAACGTACATGGCTTGAGGGAAACGGAAGTTATGCATCCTGCTGTTGGCCCCGACAGCGCCGATAAAAGGGAGGACAGGGATTGGGTTGGTACGGCGAGGTTACGCTGGGACAAGTCTCTTTATTTCACCCTCACAGCCCTCTTAATACTGAATGACTCGCCAGAGGCCAGCTTTGATACGAGGCTATTAGTGGGAAATAATTCCCACTCTCGCTGCAAGCATGGCTTGTTTAGGATCACAGACAGCTTCAGGTGGAAATCATGCTCGTTACCCTGCCAGCCAAAACCAAACACAAACCTCGTCTGCGTAAGGCTCGGTTTAAAGCTGATCCAAGCAGTGGAGACGTGGACGGGTATTCCAGAGCAGTGCTGAGAATGTCTTGCGCGCTCACACTTTGGTTTTCACCGCGTTCACAGAAACTCTCACGGCTCTCTCTCACGTATTTTCCACGTCTCTTTCCAATTAAAGGTGAGATCGCAACTGTCATGGCGTGATGGAAAAGTCGCCCTGTAACTTTGCTTGACACAATCGCAGTTTGCGTCACGTTTCCAGAATTAATTCATTTAATGGCTTTCTTGCATTTAAGACGTTTCTTTGTTCACAGTAATGGAGCTGTTTTCATTGCCATCGTCATTATTCTTGGACAGCAGGAATATTATTCATAGTCATGGCCTGCATTCATAACCAACATCTATTGATATAGTCTACTTTGTGATCAAAACTGATATGCTGCTTTGCCAGTGACTGTGTGAATGTAATTTTTCTTCCCTGTTGGCGTCAGCAAATGTGATTTATAAGTTTAGTGTTTAGCTTGTATTACTATCGTGCACATGCACATGATGCAATGATGTATTGGATTGCATTAGGAGAAATATTGAGCACATTTTATATAGTAATATTTCAGATGAATTGTTAGCTGTATTTTTTTCAAGGCACAGACTGCAACAAACTTTCTTAAGATATATCTCTTACTCTTCCCTTTAACTCTTCTGATGCACCTGTCTGTCGCAAATGTGTGGTCTTTCTGCTCCAGTGCACAGATCATCTGTGTTTTAACCTTGGCTAGAAAGGGCACGGCACCTTGTCTGAGTGGCGGGGTCCCTTGAAAGTTTCTTCCCATATGTTGATGTACGACAGGATCATTTTAAGTGACGTTTTGCTCTGTTGAGACTGCTGGAACCCACAGTAGGGTTGTTGTGTCAGTATGGAGGATATTTTTTCTCTCTGTGACACATCTGATGGAGGGGCTGCACTCAGAATCTGTAGCCGAAGGGACTTCCCAGTAACCTTTGTCCTACTAAATTTTTACTGCTCAAGTCACTCAAACCCCCCTTTTTTCCCCCAAATCCATGCTTTTTATAACTTTTTTTTTTTTTTTTAAAGCAAAAGGTGAATAGAAAAACACTGGAACATTTCACCTACCTTTCTGTAGGTGAGTACAGATGATCTGTGGATAGAGCAGGTGTAGAGAGAGTGGGTCTTTAATGCTGCATGGACCTAATTCAACACAGCATATGTGATGGGAGTTAGCCACTTGATAACACCAATCACATTTCACAGTCCCCCTTTCCTCTAAGATCAAAGCCTGTTTTTTGTGCATACTCTAGATTATGACACATGGGATAGTTACCTGAAATCCTGCGTATTAATGTCTCTTTATTTTGACAGTATCTAGAATTCCTGTTCTTATTTACTTCTTACTCTTTCCAAGTAGAAATGGAAATTATTTGGGGAAATGAGACATTTGAAACACAGAAAATAGAAATTATTTCTATTTAAAGATTTTAATTCAGGCAGGAAAAGCTTGCCATGGATTGTCTAATGGAGGGGTGTCATATTTCAGTTTTCGATGGTTCGTCTAATTTGATAACTGCTTTAGTGCCCCTTGCTCTGTGCTCATCTTATTCTCGCTAGGTTTAGGCCATTTCTTGTTGGCCATTATGTCCAAAGCAGAAGCATCTAATTTCATGGTTTGAAAAAAAAAATGATGAAATATTTTAAATGCCACATGCCAAATCTCATGCCAAATAGAAAGTACAAGTCGAGGGTTATCAACACACATCTCTCTCTCTCTCCCTCACTCTGCCTCACAAACAGACCAGGTCCCTTGCTTTTTGCCTGTTTTGTCCACTTTGTAACTTCATTAGTGGTCTGAATGATAGTATGCATGTTCAAGATAAGGAGAGAATTGAGAAATTTCAAATAACCGCATTATTGTCATTTTACGCCTGTCTGTTGCTCGAGCCAGCCACCAAGGCAATTTCCCACTGTCTCTCACTGTCCCCAGAGCCCAGCACATGTACTCACCAAACATCAAATAAGCTGAATTATCAAAATGGCAGACAAGTCTTCTATTCTATTTAGTTTTTTGAGAAGTAAAAAAATCATTAGGCATATTACTGATTCACCAAGCAGCACTTTTTCATTAAAATATCAATTGATTGGTGTGCACTGCTCGTTGCTGCCCACCACAGTGTCTAACCCATTTTAAAAATTGAAATGTGATTGTGGAGCTTGGTGTATTTGTGACAAATAGAGTGGCTCCGAACAATTTGCAAAAGGTCATAAGTTATCTTCTTACTGCTGCCCCACAGAATAAAAAGCTGATATGATACAGAAAAGATCACAAAATGGAGTGAGAAGGACTCACAGCATACATTGGGTGGAAGGCAGGGAAACCCCTATGGGCAATTTAGAGTCTTAAATTCACTTGACTTGCATGTCTTTGGACTGTGGGAGGAAGTCCATGTGAACAGAAAGGACCGGGGCTCGAGATTCAAGCCCAGGATGCAATTCAAAGATTATATCCGTCAGTGGAGGAGTGCTGCAGGGCTCTGTGCTTGACCCTCCTGTGTTTACCATTTATGTTAATCTAGGTCAAAATGTGTCAGATGCCTCGCTTCATCTATATGCTGATGACATATCTCATATCTCTTACTGTTATGCTGAAACCTTCAAAAAAAAACATGCTGACCTATTTCATTTGGAACTGTCCACTGTCCAATGCTGAAAAAACAAAACTTATACTATTTGCAAACACCATGTTAAGAAAATAAAGTTGAAATTGGGATTTTATCATAGGAACAGATCATTGTTTTCTTTTTGCATCTAGAAAGAAACTTGCAGACTTGTTTGCCTGATCATGGCGATATTTTATATTTGCGTGCCTCCTCCTGATGTCTCTGTGCCTTAGATACTATGGAGCAGTGATGACTCTAAAGCTCTCACTCGTCACTGTACCTTGTATGCTCGGGTTGACTGGCCTGCTGTGTCCACTGGTGGACTTATTTATTGGTATATTTTTATCTTAAAGGTCATTTTGGGTCTGCTTCCTAACTCTTGGTGCTCCTATATCTCTCGAAAACCTGGTAGAAATGTCTGTTTACAGTCTTGGAAAATGTTTTGGTTTTCTGTCCCTTGGACCATAACTCAATTAGGCAAAAGGGCAAAACAGCCTTTATGTATTCTGCTCCCTCTTCATTTCAAAATCACTTCAAAATGATATAAAGCTGGGCTGGTCTCCCTCGGTGACTAATAACGAAAACTAATAATGAAGGAACCCAACAAAGAGCTGCCTTGTTAAACTCAAGAGTTAAATAGGTTTTGAGCCTGTGAACCTGCTGGTTTGCTATTAGTCAAGTGTACTGTAGACTATGTAGAGCTTATATATTTTGTTATGTTGTTTTTTTATGGTTGTCTTTATTGTAATTCTGACTTTGTACATTGTTGTATAATGTTGGTATGAAACTTTTACGTTTGTCTTGATGCTGCTGTTTTTGGCCAGGTCTCGCTTGAAAAAGAGATTGTCAATGGGACTAGCCTGGTTAAATAAAGAACACCGTTTGGCACAATGTTCTCGCCATACAACAGGGAATGGCTTGAACTGGAGCCAGAACAAGCAATGCTGCAGGGCTCGCATAGCTGCTGGCAGGGCTGTACCAAATAAGTCTTATGGAGGATGTCTGACTTCTGAGACAAGTTCGCTAACCACGGTATCTACCATTACAGTCACGTACCTCTACGTTTGTGACTTCTTAGTCCATAATAAGCGATTTGACCGCTCCTTTCTTCAACATCAAATTACTAGTGAATCCAAGTGTTTTCGATACCAGTTGCTGAAGTCCTTCTGAAAATAAAAACAGACAAAGCTTGTAGGAGTGAATGTCTAATCCCTCTTTATAACTGTGCCTTCATTAACTAAGTCATAGAATTCTCTATAATCTGGGTATATTTAATGTCTTTTATACCGGAAAGTTGATTGTATCTCTAAAAGTGTTGAATTCTGTTGACAGTCATAGTTTTTCATAGTGCCTTAGTCAAATTTCCACAACATTGATGGTTATATTTTGGGTACCTGTACATTAACATGCCCTGTGTTAAACAATACCAGGCGACAGGTAAATGCGATTCTCATTACGCTGTATCTTAAAACGAACAATCCCAAATGAGTCTGATTTTCAGTTTCAAATCTTTAGTTGCATGTATTACAAGGAGCCAGCAATTACTTGCATTCAATGAAAATTATTTTTCTTTTGCCATATTTTTTGCTCATGGTGTTTGGTAGGTAGAGCATTCAGTTTGGATGTCCAAGGTTCAGTCGGGAAACTCAAGCAGGCTGCAGTCTATCGGTCGGCCCAGCAAAACGTTCACACCACCAATCACACACACTCCACGATATGGTGGTCTCTTTCAAGATGCATGATGAAAGATTTTTACCAACCTTAATCAAAGTGGGGCTGCAACAGAGAAGAGTGTCTGCCCAATTTGAGACCCCATAGATTCACCCTATTTGCCCAGATGAATGTGCCAGATATGGAAGCTTCTTTATCCACAGGAAGTGACGAATCGAATCGGAAAAAAAAGCGCTCCGTCCTGAGAAAGCTGGACTCATCAGCTTTTGTCTCTCTTGTCCCTCTGGTATAAAGACATGAGCATGGTGTGTGCTGAATGACATCATGTTACATTTGGATGTTTTAAGTTTAAATTGAAGCCGCCAACATGCAAAGTTGCCTAGTGCGGCTTTACACCATCCTGGGACATACCCAGTCTGTCGGAAACTGATTCATTACGATCTGCTGCTGTGCAATCTATCTGGTGCTGCGTGCTATGAGAATGTTTGCTGCTTTGTCATCTTACTAGGAAATAAATTGTATTGTTGTATAATGCCCCTCAGGACACAACAGTTCAACAGCATACCCATGGAAATTCAGATTAGTTGGTTCTTTTTGAGTGAACACGACCCTTTAAAATTGGCATGGGGAATCAGATTTTATTCAGATAGAGCATAAAATCCATGGTACAAATGAAGACATTGAAGATGTGATCACCCAAACCACCTACAGAGGTGGTCAGAGATGGCGCCTTTTTGTGAGGGAAAGAGAAATCTGATTTCCATGTGTGCACTAGAGACTTATTTTAAAATCAGGTGTAAATGTGTTCACGCAAATGTGTCCATCACATCAGGGCACAATCCAGATGTGAAAATGTGAGGTGTTGCTGAAATGCTTTGCAGCTAACAACAGCATGCAGACACCCACACCGCATGAAATCTTCTTTTTTTGTCTTACGAAGCTACTGGAAATCTAACAGATGACATTTTGATCTATTCTTGAGGCCAGTGGAAGTCATATCGGTTCAGCTGTTAGTTTGAGAAGATTGAATTCCAATGACTGTCTTCAGTGACAGTCTCACTCCCTCAGTTTTGAGTATTACCCTATTTATTATGTCAAGAATCAATGAGATGGTTTTGATCATTTGATCATGTGATCGTATTTCCGTTTCATTACTTGTTGTGCTCACCCGCTCACAGTGATATTGCGTTTTAGACTGTGAAACGAAGAGATGAATGCTGTTAGGCTGAGTCGGCATTATCTGTGGCTCTTATAAATGGCTGCTTGGGAAAATGGAATGATGTAGATCATTAACCTTTGATTTACTTCAGTATTTCCCCAATGTCATCAATTATGTAATGTGTAAGAGAATGATATTTTAAAGAGACGCATTCCTATCTGCTCTCCTCACTGATTTGCCTGTGATGACCCATCATCATCATCCCCATCATCATCATCCCCATCATCCCCCATCATACCTTTTTCATCCCCAGACTGAAAATGGAAAGTCTTAGAAGGGCAATATCAATGTGATACAACAGATACAAATCTGTTTCCTCCTTGTCCAATCAAATTTTCACACAAAAGTATGAAAAGAAACCACACATGCCATAGTGACTATTTCATTTTTCTGTAATGGCCAATTCTGGCATTTGTGACTCACTTCCTGTCAGGACAAACCACTTGCAACAAGCAAGGAGAATGCATGTCTTTGTTTGTGTGGCAAGAAGTGGCGCCTGACATGGATTCCATCTTGGATTGCTGGCACTTTAAATGTCTGTTGGTTAGTGAACTACAGATACATATAGAGCTGGTAGGTTGTGATAACACAGTGATTGCATGGAGAGTATGAATAAGTTCAATCCATTAGCATTTGCCTTGATTTCTCTCTCTCTCTCTCTCGCTCTCTTTGGCTCTCTTTTTCTGTCTCTCTTGCTGTTTTTCTCAGAGATCAATCCAGAGAAATGTTTTTCCACCAAATAGATGCATAAGTTCACTAATTCAAGCATTATATCCATATGTGCAATTTTGTATATCAGTCATATTTTGTGATAGTCATGAGAATACAGCATTTGAGTAAAGCTATGCTCTATAGCACACCTGACATCGTCACATGGCAATATCAAGGCTTCATTTGCCTTCATTTGCTGTCCCAGCTCTCCTCTGGGGCCGTTTTGCTATCACATCTAATAATGTGTGTCCAAAATGTCCTAAAATGAGTTAAAGCTAACAATTCATGGTATATAGCTTGCAAAATTTACACTGCAGTAATACAGAAATACAGAACTAGAATAAGTAGGACCATGATAATGAAAATAATCAGCTTTTGGACTTGGAAATGTTCTGATCATACATTTTTAAACTGCAGTCATGTTTTTTTATTAAGGCTTTCCATGGTCAGTTGTCATTTTAAGAGTTTGGATACAAAAAACACCTCTTTTTTCTGTTTTGTAGGTGAACATCTTCGCGTATGTCCTCAGGGAAACACATGTTGCACCCAAGAAATGGAGGACAAATTTGGCCAACAGAGTAAAGAGGACTTTGACAATCTGGTCGATGAAACGAGTCATGAATTGCGGAGCACCTTTGTTTCGAGACATAAAAAGTTTGATGGTAAGTAATTTTTTGCTAAATGCACTATGCAGGTCAATTCTTCTGTGGACATTTTTTACTGTTGCTGCAGATACAAATTTGAGGGGAATGAGACTGTATGTGGTAATTTGAGGTAGTTCACTGTTTGTAGCGCTGCGGCTGTCCATCCTCAAGAGGAAACAGGACTTGAAAATCCCGTTAATATGCCTTTGAGTGGAGAACCCTCTTGGTTGGATTAGACAAACATGGCTCCTTGCACTGCAGATTGACAGCTCGAACGGGAGCAGCGAGCACACGCCTGCACTGTAAAGGGTGTTTGCTGGTCTTGTGCTGTGTATGATCCTGTCTTAGCTCCACAGAGGCTCCCTCGACCACCACACATCCACTGGGCTTCCGCTTTCGGGAGGGGATCTACTTATTACCGAAACAAGCCTTTCACTCCACCTCCCCGCGTCTCCCCCTTGGTGTCCTACTCTATGGAGTCAGCTCCTTCTAGTTACAGTTTAATGAGCAATAATAATCCCTCCAGCTCCCAACAGTAGACTCTGCTGTGTGTGGGAAGCAGCAGCTCATCACCTTAGTTAATGGTGGTGGTGGTGGTGCGGGGGTGAAATGATGTCAAACCTTATACCCACCTGTCACCATTGTCAGATATTTTAAAATGCAGTGTAAAGGTTATCTTTGAATTGTCTTTCCCTCCCAAATGAATGGCTTTACCTTAACTTCCCTGTTAAATTACAGTATGTCCTAATTTGTCTCTTTTGCCCGTTTTTGTATTATAGTAGTTTATTATAGTGTAGCCTCAATCTAGAGCAAGACATCTAACACATAATATCTAGACAAATAACACCAAGTCACCACTCAATCATTATTTAACCCTCGTATTACACTGAACCCCTAGACTTCAGCGAGGACAAAATTTCATTTCTCACCGGTCTGAGTGTGAAGCACGCGACTGCTTCACGTTCAAGTGTTCAATTTCAGATCTAGTCTAGCACGCCAAGAAAAAACAAAACATCCCATCACCATCACCCTATGGCAACCATGCGTGGAATAATGTGTAATTCATCAGTGACAGTTTAATAGGTTAATTTTCTCACTGATCTCAATGGGGAAGATAAGGCTTGTAAATTGGTGATGATAACCATTATCAGCGTACAGAACGCCGGTCGGATCATAGCTATGGGCTGATTCGCTTGCTCATGATCAGGACATCAGGTCAATCATTGAACCAACCATGTATTGCGTAGTCTATTGGAATAATGGGAGATAGAATCAGGTCTAAATGAGGCTTTAACAAAAGGATGCACTTGTTTTTTTAAATGATATGACCGATACTATACTATTTTTTATTCCAGTACCAACGTTTTGTGTTAATTGCCATGTCACATCATTCCACAAAACAGATAACGCATTAGCTCAGGATTCACATACTTTCCCAAGCCACTGTAGTGACCCTATTTGGGATGGATTCGCATCAGTTGTTTCTCTGATTTTTAATGTTGAGTGATTCAAGTAGTGGCACTGATTCAGCGGTGCACTCTGCAGTTAGAGGAACTGGGTGCAGATTAGCAATGCTCTTCAGAAACAATGAGCCTCACTCTCCCCTGCTCCCTCTCTCTATTTCTGTTTTCCTGTTGGTTTCTCTCTTGCTCTCCTTCTCCCACGAATACGCTAGCTCAGTCACTGCACCTCCTCGTCTTTTACCTAATCGTCTTTCACAAAATAATTCAACAGCTCTGAGCCAAGCATAAAACACTGCAACAGCGTTCAAACTGCGGTTTGTACGACTGAATTTTACTAATTCATATCAAGTGAAAACCTTGGAACATGCATCTAGTGAATCAATGCCTCCATAGTATGCTGGGATTGAGGCTGAAGCACCTTTCTTTCCGAAGGCCTCAGAGTTATCCAATGCAGAGCCGAATGGAGGTGGACCACAAAGCCAAGTTATTTTTCTTGCAGTATGATGCATTTGGCGGATGTACCAAAGTTATAACCCAGAATGTGTAGTAACAGCAGAGTGTAACTCCAGTGACCAAATGTACACTGCTGAAACTGTGATGCCAGTCAGCAAACATCTTTGTGATTATTGGCTTCTTTGGTCATGAAAGAATATTTTTTTTACTTTTTTAAGATGATCATAACTTGCTTTCCACATTAGAAATGTTTTTACTATTTATTGCTGAGCTCCCAGTGTGTTGCTATCTATATGTAACCATGTATTGCTTTTGATATCATCAGTACACTAATAATACTCATAATAGCTTTCTGAATTTGTGGTACAATAAGCCCACTGACTCCCTAGATGGCTATTGGATAGTCTTGTCATCATGTGAGCATGCAATGTAAATGGCATAAATGGACAATTCATGCATTAATATACATAATTGCATCATATAAATAGCATCTATAAGAGTTGATTTCATCGATATATAACATTGAGTACCATTAACAAACCCAGTGTCTAACCAACTGCACTTCTGTTGCCATTTCACCAGCCTCTCTGTTACCCAAAATCCATTAGCTTGCAAGTCTTCTGTGGGATTTAAATTGCAAAACAACAATCAATCTTCCCATGAAAAATGGAGGAGCTTGGTGACCAAACAAGTTTGTAAGGAAAATCTTTAGCTTATCAAAGGTCTGCTCAGTGAAAATATGGCAAGGCTTGTTATTTGTGTGGGCAAATGGTGTATAAAACTAATCTCAAGTACGGACAAAGTTATTATTTGACTCTGATGTTTCCTGAAATTGGTAGTTAATATTAATACTGCTGCCAATACAGACTTGAGACTACTTGGCTGATGGTAGACTGCAGTTGCTGGTGATTAGGGCTCAGCACCAAGGCCTCCACAAATAGACAGACTGATTACAGGAAATTGACCATATTAATGCACTCTAAATGTGTTTTAATAGATGTCAAACACTTTTCATGGATAAAACCACCATTATTTCATCTTGGGTGGCTATAGGCCAGCAGGTATTACCCCCAACATTGGTTCCATCCATTGCTTTGTCTGAAATTTTTAATCAAAGTTTACTTTACCCTGTTTCCAAAACACATTTTGCATCACATTTTAACAACTGCGCAACGTTCGAGTGATTAATGGTGTACTTAATACTCGGTAGTCAATGTAATGTCTTGCTGTGTCCACGCGCTTCAAACTGTTCAACCTATTATATGAAAAAAAATGATATTGAGTTACATCATGCAACTCTCAAATGATTGCACATTGCCCAGAAACTCAATGTCACGATGCCTGGGTTATGTCTGTCTTTTTTTCCAGGAAGATACACTTCTTTTGGACACATGTGATTCCTGGAAGCATGCATAAATAAATAAGTGTTATTTTGATCAGCTGCTGTCAGGAGAGTGAATGTCATAAGGAGGGCTCCAGCGAGGGAGGAAATGGGGTTTGACCAGCAGCACTTAGATGCATGACTCCAGGCACCCCTCTTCCTCTGGGGCTTTGCTGCCACTTTCCATAATTTCATCAGCGTCAAAACAGATGCCATATGCAGGTTTCAGCTCTGCATTCCTCTGCTGTCAGGAGACTGTGTGTCTGCCGGGGGTCTCCACTGACCACCAGCACTGGAAACATGAGAAATCTGTTGCTTGATTTGGATTTCGCCTTTATGTTCATTTTGAACTAATTCAACCAGAAGGTTAAAGGTTCTGCAGTCATCAGTTTCCAGCCGCCAATTCCAGAAAAAATCTTCTTTAGGATTTCTTTCACCCTAACTTATATTGATTACCAGCAATCCAGCAATTCTTTGTCACTCTATATTCCTTAAGGGGAACTGAATACAAACAGTACTTTCTTGTGCTAAAGTAACTCTGCCAATTTCATTATATTGGCCTCGATACTGAGCTGCCAGAACATGGTTAAAAATCAAAACAATGCTGTTAGCTCATTTAGATGCTCTTTACCATGTATTTAGCACATGGTTATGGAGTCCCACCTACACAGAGTCAGCGTTTGTGTATTTTCATCTGCTATGAGGTTTACTGTATCTGACAGTAGCAGGCCAGCCCACGCATACCTGACACCACAGCCTATGTGTCACAGCGAGAGGGCACAGTCTCCACTATGCCAAGATCATCCAAGCAGAAACACAGAAATATCCCACAGTACCCCAGCTGTGGCTCCACAGTCATGCAGCTGCACAGGGCTCAGAGAGAACGACCGTCATCTGGACAATCGATGCCAATAATGCAGCCAGTAATCCTGTACTTTATTATCATTTTCATCTGTTTGCCAATTTATGCATGCAAACAACGTGTCCTTGTGTATTTCCAGTGTTTTGGCCATAGCATATATCCCAAGACCCCAGGACACCATACCTCGGTGCAGAGAAATTAGAGAAATAGCTGGCACACAGAATTCTCTTCCACCTAGCTCATTAAAGACTAAGTCGGGGTCTTAATTACTAATCAATTGTTGGCCTTCCACTGACCACTAACACCACGAGGCTGTGGAGCCAAACAGAATATTAATGTAGTCCACCCTCAACAATTGATCTTATTTGGAGTTACTGACTCTCAAACACCCCGATTGCTGGTTAAAACGTCCCTTGACAATCTATTAAGGAAATCCTGCGGACGTGGTAGCAAAATAAAAAGAAACCTTTAATCTGTTATAATTTGGAAGCAGGCCTTTAGAAGCAGGCGCGTGATGGGAAGGTTGCTGTTCGAATCCTCAGACCAGCTGTGAAAATCAGAGTGGCGGAGAAATGACTGAGTAATGCTCTCTCTCCCTCAGCAACCATTGCCAAGGCGCCCTTGAGCAAGGCACTTAAACCCAAATTACTCCAATGGAGCAGCCAAGAGTAGAAGGCTGTGGTTGTGCTGGCCAGCTCCCAGGTGTGAATGTGTGTGATTGTATGAATGTAAAGCAGGGCGGTGCTGAAAAGGGCTTGCATGCTCAGCAAAATCCTTCGCCTGATAAATAAGTAGTATAAAAAGTCCTGCTTGACTGTCCAGTTGAGGTAGTATAAAAATGCTACAGTAATTTTGTACAAAATGTTTTTTACAATATTTTTGATACAATTTCATATTTTCTTTTTGGATTCCTAAAGAATAGGAATAGGGATGTCAGTGTGTTGCATCCTAGTTCACATAATAAGCCAGCTCACTGTCTAAAGTGTTCTTTTTCCTCCTCATGGTTAGATAGTTAGAATCTGGTCATTTTCACGTATGAGGAAACCGAATCCCTTGATTTTCCTCCTTATTTTAGCAGCTGTCATGGACGTCTTTTGGCTCTGCTTTTAACTGCCAGTGCGGGACTCGCACTAGCCAACCCAGAGGAATCATCACAAGGCAATGGAGAAATAAAAGGTCAATCTGTCATGTTCGCTACAGTACCACAGCACTCAGAACAGTCCTCACCAGACATGCACTTCCCATCAAACCAATCACTGGCCTACCTTGTGATTGACACCGGCAGTGAAAGTGCTGGTTTCATGCAGAGGCATCAAAGATGGAGGAGGGAATGCATAGACACCATGCTGTGTGACTTATATCATGCAATTCCAATAAACACTGGGTGAGAGATGGTCTTCCCCTTTGATTGGCTGTAGTCCTGTAGGAGAAGGCCCTGAGTGCCTTTGCTGGAGATAGAAGGCTGTTTACTCTGCTGCATAAGGGCCGTCAAACCATGTCATTTCTGCTGTTTGCCCAGGGTAGCTTTACTGATAGTTTGCAGATAGGTTTGATGATGTGTTGCACAAAGGAAGGTGTTTTGACTTTTGAATTATAGGGAAAGCTTCTTGCATTGAATTTGTCCATAACCTTTCTGTATGCACTGTAAGTGCACATAAAGATAGCACCTACACAGGACTGTCAAAATAGCATATTGCATTTTGACACGTTTGATACCTTCTCAGTGGTATCTGCCCTAGATGTCAAAAGATCCACCCAAAGTGATCTGTTTTGCAATTGTTGCCATCCTCAAATGTCATTGCACAGGCATTGCCAAATGATAACCATGCTAGGTCAATGCTGAGGTTACAGCGTTTAGCATTGGTAGGGGTTATTATTGAGCCCCAAAGGGATGCAGAATGGAGGTGGACTGCATCACATTAATTATGTGGCCTCTGTGTTGTAATGGTCATCTTACATACTACTATATATGATGCTTTGCTCTAAGTATAATCTCTGTCCCCAGTAGGATTGTCACAGAGTGATTTACTGAAGGAGTGTGTGTATCATTGGATTAACAATGGTGCTTTCAAGTGGGCCTTGAAAGCACCATTGAAAGAACCGGAGGGAAATGTTTTGCTGGTGATATCCTTTAAACATCTGTCATGTCGATATTTACCATAGCTAGCATTTGCTACAATCACTAGGGATGGTGGACTGTTTTTAGAGAGCTCCACATATAAGACACTGCTGGTCACAGTTCAGGGGGCTTTGCTGTAATTAACTACTGTCTGCAGGCCACTTCCCACTGTGGTCCTTTTAATAAAGGCATTCATCCCATCACAGCTAGCTCTGTTGGTTATGCACTGAAGGCCAGATGAAGTTGACTCCATAGTCTCCAAAACCTGTGCAGTGCTTATAAGTGAAAAGCACAAAGTTTTGTTTTTTTTCCCCATCATCACAGATCCAAGATGTAAACTAGGATTGCTCGTTTGAAAAGATTTCTGAAGTGCAGATACCGCCGACTTCTCTGACATCTAGGAAGAGCAACCATCAGTCGGTTTCTATGAGAGTGAGCAGCTGTGTTTCCCAGAAGCAGAAGCTTTTTGTTTATCAAAGAGAGAATGACTCTGTTTAGCCTCCGCACCGCTCTGTGCACACAGTGAGCAATGGGAAGCCGTACTGAGCTTTATCAGCGCCATGTAATGACCTTGGTGCAAGTTTAGGAGCATTAGAATCACCCCTGTCATTTCAGGGTCGTTGTCCTCCGTTAGCAGCTCCTGCAGCTATTCATATGAGCAGACCTCCTAATTACTAAGATGTATTGAGGACCTAAGTGAGCTTTCTAATAACTTTCAGTTCCTGGCATTTCCCCTAATATACCATTGTAAAATATGATCCTACTCATGGATTTGAGCAAATTATATTAAGTGTTAATAATTCATTGTAATCACTGTGAAGCAGAGCTTAGAATTATATAAAATACACATGAACAATAAATTATGTTGCCTACAATGTATTAATATCTCAGTTGATCCGAAGGCTAAAGGACTTGACTTGCATGCAGATATTCTTTTCCTTAGATGCACATTTGTAATGAAATTAAATTGAAAGCTGTCATTAATCAGCGCGCACATCACTCAGCACCGCAGACTATTTTCATTAAGGAAGTAAAGTTGTCGAAGGACAAGTCATGCTTGACACTCGTACTGCGTAATTGCATTACCGCTCACTGTAGTCTTCCACTTACTTTGCAGAGTCTCAAGAGTACGGAAGAATAGCCATGCTCTTGCCAACCCTTAAAGTTGTTTTGGACGGAACTGCAAATGTACTAAATGAAAAAATGACACACCCCACTCTCCATTATATGAAAAGGCTGGGGAATGAACTGCAATTATGTCCCATAAGACGCAAACATGTCAGTCGAGTCCAACGACAACAGCACCATCATTATGAACAGCTTCCAAAAGAAGAACAGAACGGACAGAAATTCTAGTTGCATCTGAACCTGTGTGTGTGTGTGAGAGAGAGAGAGAGCGAGAGAGAGATTTTAAGGTTATTGGGTGTTGCTATATGAAATTATCAGTCCTTCTCATAAAATATGAATGCATAGATAGTGTTCTCAAATGTGTGCCTGATGTTCTTCACTGTTGAGCCTTTCCCTCTTGGTAGCTTTAGCTGTTGTGGGCATGTCACCCATAGGTTAGCTGTGAACAAGACATATGTGAATGTGAAGCTAATTTAATCAGATTCCCAGAGGAGGATGAGCGTTATAATTAACGCTATATCTCTGGTGTGTGATATAAGACATGTTAATGAACAGCAATCAAAGTGCTACTGGATGAAGGATAATTGGTTGTGTTAAGACAAATATAGAAAGCTAAATCTCTGCCGTAAAGAAAAAACATTCATCGTCGTATGTATTTTAAATGAATCTCTTCATAAATTAATAAATCAAATCTTGTGCTTTGTACAACCCTGATCCAATGAGGCATCTTTTTCATGTTTGTGTTCTGGTGGCATGCAATGAGACCTTGATACAGCTGTTTAGATATATGATTTGGTGTGGAATTGTGGGCAAACTGTCCTTTTTATTCTCCTGCTGTAATTTGTAATTTCACCTGCGTTGCTGAACTCTAATGACCACTTCAGATCCATTATAGTTTTATCAAGGCCCCGTTGGCGAGTGACTGAAATGCGCAGTGCTCTGAGAAGCAGGGTGGTTCTCTTAGTGGATATGGTCTGAGTGTTTGATGTGACCTACGTTGGAAGTACTTCAGAGATGCTAATTCAATAAAAGCAGGGTGTTCAGGGTAGCACGACAGTTGCTGGAAAGAGCATAGGATGCTCTTCATTTCTTGGACTGTACATGTTTGCCCTGGAAAAGCAGACGGAAACTGACGGGAAGTCATGAACGTCTCTTCTGATTAGTCTTTAACTATTACACCCTGTGCTGTTAATGGTGCAGAGTTTTGAAGCCTATTTCAATTTAATCTGGGTCCTTGAAAACCAAGACTATCATAGTGGATAGCAGATAGTGAGAAATAATATCACCTCATCCCAGTTTCTGGTGTGTCATAGAGGTCATGCGGTAAACAATAAGTGATGCCTCGAAAGGAGAATGCAGGCAGACAGAATGCAGTAAAGCCCATAGACATAATATATTGTAGCATCATGTCTATGGTGAAAAAAATTATGTATTGCTCTCCAGCTGACAGCGTTATGCTACCTGGATATGGAACAATACTCCAATGAGAATCTGTATATAGGAAATAATTCTGCTATTTCTGTCCTTTCTATCAAAGTACACAAAGGTGTTTTGAGTTTGCAGGTGAGGTTTGGACAAATACAGACCTCCTGCACCACAAATACAGGACTTATTGCTTTCCAGAAGTATATTAGGAGGGTTCCCATTGCAATTTCAAAAGTAGTTTACTGGCTGCAAAATCAACAAAGCTGTGAAGTCTCTTCAAAATGAAATCAGCATTGATGATGTAATTGTTTTGCTATTTTGGTATTTTTGCTTGTGATTGCATATTGCTTGCATATTTGCTTTTGGTATTGTAATCAAGCAAACGTCCTCTTTAGACAACGCTCCATCTAGCAATCATAACTGCTCAGCAGACCACAGATTAACAAATAATCGCAGATGCAGTGCATATTCTCCACTAACACAGAAGTATTGAGAATAAGTTTGACTTTTCTTTCTTTGACCCAGAATTCTTCCTGGAGCTGCTGGAGAACACGGAGAGGTCCCTGAATGAGATGTTTGTGAGGACTTACGGCAAGCCTTACATGCAGAACTCGGAGGTCTTTCAGAACCTGTTTGCTGAGCTGAAGCGTTATTACACAGGAGGAAACGTTAACCTGGAGGAAATGCTCAATGACTTTTGGTCACGACTCCTGGAGCGCATGTTCACGCTGCTCAACTCCCAGTACATCATCACTGAGGACTATCTGGAGTGTATCAGTAAGTACACCGACCAGCTCAAGCCCTTTGGAGACGTGCCCAGGAAACTCAAGGCTCAGGTTACCCGGGCATTCATCGCTGCACGCACGTTTGTCCAAGGGCTCTCTGTTGGCCGGGAGGTGGCTCACAGAGTATCTAAGGTAAAATTGCTCATCTTTTCATCGAAACTCAAATTGACCAGATAATAGAGGCTAAAATGAACATATATGAACTGAGGAGGCACTACGAATCAGTTCCTTGTTCCTAATGCTGCAAGTAATGAAACAAAACCAAATAATTTCATTTGATATCATCTGCAGCTGCTGTTGGAAAATATTTAATATAGGGGGCTTGTGTGGAATTAAATGTTACTTCGGCATGCCCAAGGTCTCGATTAGTATTTCTGCAGTAGGTCGAAGTTTCTCCCAGTTGCTCACCCTAACCAAGTTCCTGCCTGATACTTTTCTGACTAATGTGTTTTCTCTTTTCTTGGTACATGTCTTCAGGCAGTCGGAGCTCAAGGCTCGTCTTATTGGTGCTGTCTGGCAAACACTAGTGAGGGGTATTTGGCTTGCTCAGGAGAAATGTGCATGCAACGAAAGAGGAAAGAAAAGAAATATTTGCCATCGATGTGTGTATCTCTATTGCCTAATATTTGTTAACCCAGTATACAGAAGCCATTAATCAAGCTGTAGCCTTAGTATTCTGTTTGGTGTGATGTAATTTTAATGCAGCTTCTGCAGTATGTCATGCTGCCCTGGGAGTGTGTGTCGTTTTGATCATGTAAGATCAAGTGAGATTAAAGGAAAAGCAAGAGGCTAAGGCTGGGAGTTAGTTGCACTCAACAACAGCAGGGCTGCTTCTAGATATCTTTCTCTAGGTTGAGAGAAGCACTGATAAATCCTATGCAGCAAATCCCTAGTAACCCTGGTTTTCCTTCACTGTTGTGTAGATATCAGTTAAATGGGATTATCATCGCTATTATAAATATTTATAGACCTGCTGTATAGTGTATGAACAGAAGCCTATACAAAGAGATGGTGGATCCTCAATCATCAGAGAGCAAGAAGAAGAAAAAGTCCCCAAACGACTTTGGAAGTGCTATTCTTATAATGACTGCCCTCTCCAGCTCTGGTTTTCCACCATAGTGAACTCTTTCAACTCTCAACATGTCCTCTGCGCTCTTCCAGTAGCGGTGTTGAGACTCGTTTCTAAGCAGCCACCCAGGATGAGTTGTTAGCATGTGTTTAGTGAGTCACCCTATGGGCTGCATGATAGCCAGCGCGTCCCGGCTTCACCTCTGACATTTGAGAGGGACCCGAGACACAGGTCATGTGTCTGGGACTGCAGCCCTTTGATCCCCAGGGTTTAAACTCATCATGGAGGATTGGGTATAAGCATAATGGAATAAGACACCCTGCGAGAGGTGTCTATGGCAGAGCTCCTGTGAGATGTGACATGCACGCTTATTGCTGCCAGGGTGTTTATTGAATTGCAGTAGTTGCTGTAGTACATCATGTTTTTTCACAGCTAGGAGACACCGCACCACGCCGGGGGCTTTGAGGAGGCAAAGACGCACGTCTGGAGCCTGCGTCTTCTCACAAACAAAACCCATGCATATCTGCCTCTAATTTTCTGAAGTGATGGAAAGCTTATGAAGATGCATCTGGTGATTGTTTATCAGAATCTCCCTAATCGACTTCTCCTGCTGTAACTAGAATAATTTTACTTCTCAGTAAGACAGCAATCCATTTGAAGGAAAGGTGTAGACATTATGTTTCTATTTAAGCCGTGCTCATCAAGGAAGGGCCTGCGTTAGGGAATGTCAGCTGTGACTTGGAAAATGAATGAGTTATTATGATCCTGCACTTAAGTGTGCGCACAGCAATTAATGAACATAGAGACCCTAACTGATATTCCAGCTTCAACAATTACCTGAGTGAGACATTTCCACAGAGCAAATGAATCAAACTTAAATCACATATACTGTCCCTGATATGCCCACTCACATTTTTATTTCCATGGAAGAGAATGAATAATATGTGCCATCGGAAATGACATTGGGCCTCATTCACGAACGTTTTCCAAAAGTATTTGTAAATTTGTAGTATTTATGTGCGTACGAAAACACCAACGTGGGATTCATGAAACGTTCGGGAAAGCTCGATTTGTGCGTAGAACAGGTGTATATTTGATGAACGCCAATCGTTCGTAAATAGGATGCGTGTTCCTGTTGAAGCCCATGTGCATACGTAAACACCCTGTTCAACACCGTAAAAGGCTGCAGACTGAAGGGTGGTATGCAAGTAAACCACGGAGGAAAAGAGGGACGTGGCGGAGTCCGAAATGGAAGTGTTGCGCGCATGCATGCATGAGAAAAAAACAGCAGCATTTTCAGAAGCATCAGCAGCGGAGTCACAAGAACTGATCAAAGTAAAGCATGGCAAGAAATCATTAACGCTGTCAATGCTGTTTCAGCAGAAACACACACCGTTGCTGAGGTAAAAAAAGAAATGATTCGACACGAAACTAGATTGTAAAAAAGTATAAGGAGAAGTAGACGCGTATTATCAGCCACAGGAGGAGGGCAGCACACTGAGGCGCTATCCAACATGGAGCAGAGGATCTATCAACAGGAGAGACCTCACTGTCAGGTGTCCAGTTGGCATTGGAGTTGGAAACAGATCAAATCCAGCTGCATCTTCATCAGATGATAGGACTATGTAATTGTATTTGTAAGA
>OOFE01045344.1:0-14882 GCA_900323365.1 Monocentris japonica | reverse complement strand
GGACGGCCAGGTGCATTGTTTACCTGGGGAAGAGATGGCACCAGGATGCACTATGGGAAGAAGGCAAGCCAGCGGAGGCAGTGTGATGCTCTGGGCAATGTTCTGCTGGGAAACCTTGGGTCCTGGCATTCATGTGGATGTTACTTTGACACGTACCACCTACCTAAACATTGTTGCAGACCAAGTACACCCCTTCATGGCAACGGTATTCCCTGATGGCAGTGGCCTCTTTCAGCAGGATAATGGGCCCTGCCACACTGCAAAAATTGTTCAGGAATGGTTTGAGGAACATGACAAAGAGTTCAAGGTGTTGACTTGGCCTCCCAATTCCCCAGATCTTAATCCGATCGAGCATCTGTGGGATGTGCTGGAAAAACAAGTCAGATCCATGGAGGCTCCACCTCGCAACTTACAGGACTTAAAGGATCTGCTGCTAACGTCTTGGTGCCAGATACCACAGGACACCTTCAGAGGTCTTGTGGAGTCCATGCCTCGACGGGTCAGAGCTGTTTTGGTGGCACGAGGGGGACCTACACAATATTAGGCAGGTGGTTTTAATGTTATGGCTGGTGTATATACCCATAACTTTTCAATGTCCTTGCTTGCAAGTTCTCAAAATAGGCCTAGATGCTGTTGCTCAACATTTTGAATGGGTTTTTATTCTAACAAAATTCTGTCTGTTACATCTACATTCTCCAGAGCATGTCACAGAGATGGGCTGTTGCAAATTATTAACAAAAGACTGTTCACCACCGTTGTTACCACCACCGCCACATTTTTCTGAATAATTGGAACCTCAGTGTTAACAGAGTTTGTCTTGTTAGTGTGAAAGAGACGTCAGGGGAATGAGAGAAGCCTCTAACCTGGACCATCTAATGAGCCTATGGATTTCAGGTCTAATTGGGGGGCGGTGAGAGTGAGACGGAGGCTTTGAGTCCTGTCGAGTGTGCTTTGTGCCAAATTGCATAGTTTAGGGAATTGCTCAGACTGACGGAAAGCTTGGAACACTAAAATCCGAGCAAAACCCTGCGTCTTCCTTTAGTTGCACATAATAAGGACAATTTTCTGATGAAAGATTTGTGTTTTCCTTGTAAATATATATAACAGGTCTTGACACTGGGTGTGAAACGAAGATGTTAAGCTTCTTTTTATTTTATTTTATTCCACTAGGGACTGAGGAAACAGCAAAGTGTATAAGCCTGATGATGCTTCCAATCCCACAAATCAACGCAACAACAACAAAAAAAGATGACAGTCTGGAATAAGTAGCGAGTGATTGCTATGAAGCTAGCCCGGAGCGACACTTTGCTGTTTGACTGGAACAGTGTGTCTGTAGATATAAATAGTGATGTGGTAAAAAAAAAAAAAAGAATCTGAGTTGGTTGGTTTTCTCGCATTTCCCTCTGGAGTGGGTCTGCTGCAGAGATAGAGCCACACAATTAGATCAGGAGATGATCGTATTCAAAGAGTGGCAGGATCAAGATGTCAGTTTGGTGACTAATTGTTACGGCAAAGACCAATATATTGAGATTGAGGTATTGGCCTTTTAGTCAAAATCAGATATGGTCCAGTCAGTGTCGTCACCTCTGAAATGATTTATATGATGCAGTTTTATTATAGATTTATTGTATAGTTGATCAATACTACGGTGCTTGTCTATCGGAAGCCCTTAACCTGAATTGATTCTAATGAGCCATTTTTATTGGATCCTGGGTTTCAGTGGAGAGTTTTAGTGTCCCATGGTCATGGTCTGCAGTTTCAGAGGCTTTTCAGAATAAAATTCTGGTAGAAACAGTGAAAATGAAATGAACGAAAATGGTAGAATTTAAAGATACTGAATATCATCACAAAAAATCAGCTATTGGCAGCTTCATTCCAAAAGTATCGTCTTCAAAAACCCACGTTGGCCGAACCTTACTCGCCAGGTATGAGCCCATGTTTCGTACAATTCTCAGCAAGAATGCTGACAGACTCATTGACCTCCTTGGTAAATTAATTAACGTTGATTCGGTTGAAAAAAAATCAATATTTCCATTCTTGATTGATAAGCCCATCTAGTTACAGTATGACAGACAACTGAGGGCGAGCACCCTTGAAAGGCGACACCGTCACATCCGTGGTTGATACAGTTAGTTGTAATTCTCCTCCAGTTCATCCGTTGATTACTAACCATGACACTTTGGCAGGAGGGACGTCCCCTAAAGCAATCAACACACACAGACACATACACACCGCTATTTACATTGTGATGATAAGCTCATTAGCTCTCTGCGGCTGATCGGTATCGCCCTCAGCTGCAATTCCCCAGCCAGCCATTTGTCCTGGGTGAGATATCTGCAATCACCATTTTAAATGAGGAAAAGTGATATGAAATGCAAATTCAGGCAGCTAAGATCAATACTGTTGGCCCCGGGGAGCCGAGTAAAGCAGAGCACCTAGTAGGAACCGGTGTCCTTGAGCACTTCACGAAAGGCGTGACATTTAACTGCAAAAGAGAGACATTCCCACTACTTGCAACAGCAAGCATTTCCCCAACTCCCATGTGTCTTATGTATGGCTAAATTAGGTGTGAGGGCCCAACACATCCATAGGAGCTGGGCTCTGTGTGTTAGTTTGTAAGATAGTTAGTGTGTAACGCTTTGTGGCAGACTGGAGTATCTGCCACAGAGAAACTGTGAGAAAGGACTACAGCAGACAACAGTCAGTCGGCCATCTTGGCCCAGGTGAAGGGCATTACATTACTCGATGGAGACGTCACATAAACAAGTAACCATCACTTACGACCAGTACTTTTGTCAGTTAGCTACTGCAGTAGCCTATGCTACTGTTGCGACTGTTTGTCATGTTCAATGTTCAATTGAATTCACAATCAAAATAGAAACACAAATGTTTAGTTTCATTCGTTTCAGGAGGCTGAAATAAAAGCCATTTTGATTGGCTTACTCCCAAAGAGTGCTCTGAGCGAGAACCGGGGAGTACCAGTATTTCAAAGATGGCGGCTGACAGAGAGCCCGAGCCTCAGTCAAGCTGCAGCTTTATTGAATAGTGTAGGTACCCAACTGGGGCTGCCCCTCCTCTGACACCGCTGACTAAACTACACACTTGTCAATCATGACTGCAGTTTCTGACATGTCTTCAGATGATGGGGAGTTTAATCAAGCCATAATTGCCAGTATTGAGAGAGTCAGCTGTAAGTAATAGGAGCAGGGATCAATATGGAAGACATGATGGGAGACATGCTACACAGATGGAGAAAAACTATCTAGTGTTCATGAAATCTTGATTTGTGATTGTGGTATTTTCACTGCATTTTCATATGAAGTGCAGAATTCCCATTCAATTTGTGTAAAACAAGGATTTCTATACAAACCAAAATTATTTTTTTTATTGTTCTTGTTATGGTTCTTTCTTCTCCCAAAGAAGATCAGACTATCTCAGTGAATTTGTTTTGAATGTTGCGGCACTCTGATTTTGAAATCGGCAGTACTGACGTGAGGAGTCGCAGAGATGAGAACAATGTACATCTGAGCTACAGAATTGATTTTGTCCTCTTTCTTAAAAGTGCCTCAGGATGTGCA
This sequence comes from Monocentris japonica, assembly GCA_900323365.1. Classification (NCBI taxonomy): domain Eukaryota; kingdom Metazoa; phylum Chordata; class Actinopteri; order Trachichthyiformes; family Monocentridae; genus Monocentris; species Monocentris japonica. The sequence continues at coordinate 11,304 of OOFE01045344.1, read as the reverse complement.
GAAAACATTCCAGTTTAAGATATACTGCTGGAACTGCAGCTGCACACTGCAAGTTTAACAATGCAACTTGGCTCTTGAGAGTACTGGTAATGATTTATACGTATTGCACGTTTCCCAATTATTTTATAGCTGCTGATGTATTTCAATGGCTTTTTTCCTCCTCACAGCACTCAGAGAGGATCGGTACTTCATTGCTGGCTGTTGCAGTCAGCCTTGTGGATTCCTTTACTAGATGACCTCTAACCCTTTGACTGACTACCAGGTGAATGCAGCGTGTCTCAGGCCTTTTGAGTACTACTGGTTCGTAGTATCCCACCAAGTCCAAGGTCCATTTCAAAAGGTTTTTCAAATTTTAACTGCCTCATTTCGGGGGTGTGTGTTTCTTAACCAGTGAGAGAAAGGGTAGCTGGGTGGCTTGGACCAGTCGGGCGTCCAAGGCATTTCTTAGGTAGCCAACATGCCTCCACTCTGGCCAAAATGTGTTTTTTCTACAGTGACTAAGATAAGTAAGGGCACCTGGACCGCTAGTCAACTCTAATTTATTTAGCCTGTGTTATACTTTTTATATGATTTAATGTCTCAAAACACCTGACAAACCTCAGATGACCACTAGGGCAACGGTTATCTATCCCTGCTACAGTCACAAGAAAACCTTTGTGAACCCTTTTGATTTACCTGCATTCCTGCGTGAATGGCTCCTAAAATAGATAAACATAATGTGATTTAACAAAGAAAACACAAAAAGTACTTTTACAATGTTTTCGTGACTATATTGTTCAAGTAGTAACAAGCTAAACTGGAAAAACGTATGTGAAACTCAAGGATGATAATTGAAGTCAGGTGATCCAATCAATGAGATGACATTCAGGTGTGGGTTAGCGGTGTCCTATCACGGGTAGGGTCCAAGGTAGTAGGTCCCGCCCTCCTAGGAGTGGCAGTTCTAACAACTGAGGCTCATTCGTGATAAATTGGTGCACCTGTGGTTTGGCATGTTTAAACCTCTGCGCTCCTTCCTGTTCAGCCTCCAGGCTGTGCTTTTATTTTGTTGTTTAGTTCTCCCAGTGTTTTATGTTGATGTCACTTCATAGGAAACGCTGTATTTCATATTTTGAAAATGGCTTAATTTTTTGGCGTGCACGCCACCCCCATAGCCGTTAACTAACAAAACCATCACGGATCACTGCACGCTACTCAAAAACGATCTCGTCTCGTGGAGGTTTGGGGGCAGGTGACATGGCAGGCAAACTATATTAAGAGTAACAAGAAAAAACCCCACCTAATTTATATTATGTGGCCCAGGAGTGTTGGGTAATTAAAGGTGAGCCAAAGAAAATGTTCCTGAACATGTACTAAGTGAATAAGAGGGCATTCATACCTTTTTAAAATAGGAGTTGGGTCTGGAGCTTTTTATGGAGTAAAAAAGATAATTATGGGAGACACAATGACTGTCCAATATATTTACGAGAGAGAGAGAGAGAGACTAACCCACTGTGCAGCTCTGTCCTCTTGAAATAGCTGCGGTCATCCAAAATTCAGTCTCTATTTCAAATTATATACTGCACAGGGCTGCACTCATTATAGTCCATTGTTACAATCGAGAGTTAAAGGTCAGTTATTAATTCTTGAGGGAGGAAAGTGCAATAACATGGCTGCCAAGGTGTTAGGTCTCTTGCTGTGTAGGTTGGAAAATGACACTTTGCAGATAAAGTGCATTCTCTTCTTTCAATCACCAATGACTGATCTGGTGTCATGGCAGGCCATGCTTGTCTCCCCATGCCTCCTCTCCCTTCTCATATGGAACGCAGGTAAAATGAGCACTTTCTGCCTGGAAAAGTACATAGACGCAGCAAACTCACCTTGAGCGTGAATATCCCACGATCGTTGCCACAGGGCCGAGCAGGAAGTCCCTAATCACTCATTACACCAAAGAGAGTAAAAAGTGAGAGTTGTGCAACACCCTGTTTAACGCATGGTGTCAACATTGTAGATTTATGTTGGCAAAATTCTGGGGTTTTTGCAGAACTGTCTCAGACATGCATAACTGAGATAGTCAAAGCTGAAAATAACCTTTTGTGCCTTTACAACTGTTGCAAACCTCATGGGGATCTTCATCCCATGAATGGGTATTTATTGTCTACTTCAAAGCTTGCCATTTTAGTAATTTCAACAAAAGCACATCTGAATTCGTAAACCTAGTCTGATTGACATGGGATGGTAAACATGAACATGACCAAGAATTGGACGAAACATTTTAAATGGTCCATTGAACAGGGCCTTTGTACGATTCGTAGATTATATTATTTTCTCAAGGCTAAGAATGCAACCAGAGATCACAGGTAACCAAAGAAAATAATTCCTTGAGTTAAAGGTCTTCAATAGGCCTTGAGTCCTATTGAAAGGAGTATTTCAGAAAGGAGTATTTCTTTCTCCAGCGGCCTCATCACCTGCAATATTTGAAGCATACTGTCTGGGCACTGGGCAAAAAAACATTGGAAATTCCAGGAAACCAGGTTGAAAGTTCAGCAATATGGCACAGAAAATGGAGAAAGAAATCATCGGAGGATTAATGAAATATCAATTTCAGTCTTGGTGGACGGATTACCCCTTACCAATAAGCCTTGGTTGCTTACATACAACAGACGGTAGCCTGGAATCCACAGGAGAGCAATCAGAACGTGCAAGATATTGCAGAAATTAAACTGTACTTTGCTCGCATGAAAACTTCTCTTGCGTCATCAAATAATCCATGCAGTCAACAAATGAAATGAATACAGGAAACCGTAGAGAACGTGTTTCCTTAAACACTACATAATTCTGTCTCCTGACTCGTTTAGTATCACAACACAAAGAGTAGCTGTGACTGGAGAAGGAAATGGGCCTCATTCACGATTTGTGTTGTCGTATTTATGAGCATAAGAAAATACCAATGTGGGATTCATGAAATGTTCAGGAAACCTTGATTTGTGCGTAGAACAGGTGTAAATTTGATGAACGCCAATCGTTCATAAATTGGATGCGCCTGCCTGTTGAAGCCGATTTGCAACGCCATGTTCAAGACCGTAAAAGGTTGCAGACTGAAGGGTCGTGTGCAAGTAAATCATGGAAAAAAAGAGGGAAAAGAGGAACTTTGCGGAGTCCAAAATTGAAGTGTTGCACGCATGCGTGCATGACAAAAGTTTTCAGAAGCATCAGCAATGGAATCACAAGAACTGATCAAAGTAAAGCATGGCAAGACATTATTAATGCTGTCAATGCTGTTTCAGCAGAAACACACACTGTTGCTGAGGTAAAAAAAAAAAGAAATGGTTCGACATGAAACTAGATTGCAAAAAAGTATAATGAGAAATAGACACGTATTATCAGCCACAGGAGGACGGCAGCACACTGAGGCGCTATCCAACATGGATCAGATGATCACCTGTCAGGTGTCCAGTCGGCATTGGAGTTGGACACAGATCAAATCCAGGCTGCATCTTCATCACATGGTAGGACTGTAATTGTATTTGTAAGACGTCCAGTCCATGTGATCAACCAATTACAGGTTTGATAATCTTGTATTGTTATGAATAAGGACAGTTCGGCAAATACGCCATTTCAGCCTATTAGGTCTTTTTTTTTCTACAAGGCCACTGAAACATCTTGTTGTTGTTGAGGTTTGGCACTACTGTAATTGATTTTTCATAAAGAATAAGCCGTTCTAAGAGCCTTCCTGCATGTTTCCAAACACACGTAGGTTTTGATTGTGCCAACAACAAATTCAGATATGAAGAAAATGATGAATCAGATTATCTTCGTAGAAACATTCGTACGAACGCTTTACGATCAAATCTGATCTTACGTACGTTTCGTGAATGAGGCCCATTAAGTGCATTGCATTACAACCCAAACCTTTTTGCTCCAGCTATAGAAACGCACCTGAAACGGTTGTTCACCTGCAGGGCTCGAGAGCAAATGTCTGCATAGGTCTCACATTGTTCCCCACGCTGGTTTTCAGTGTTTGCACAATGAGTTGCACTCTTTTCTGCTCGGTGTTCAGAACTGTTGTGATTGTTGTGGATTTGACCCTGTCCATGCAGAACCAACTGTGACAGTTTGGTAAAATTCTCAAGGGGTTTGGCACATAAAGTTGATAAACGGGTTCCCAAAATGTCGGTGTAGTCATTTTTTAAAATGAGCATTACCTTTTCCTCTCAAAATAAAATAAAAAATCTTGAAAGGTAAATATGAACTATAGAATAGGACTTTAAAGGGTAAATATAAAACTATGGAGCATAAAGGGGAAAATTGATTAGGGGCATTTGTTAATGAATAAAACTTTACAGCATCTTATCAGGATGAAGAAATAAATGAAACCACAAGGGATTCAAATGCCAACCTCTCTTGTGCCAACACAATTTCTTAGGTAGCTGTGTCTCTGTAAGTGTGATGTCATTTGGCAAAGCAATTTCTTTTGTATAGAAATGATTCTTCTCTTGGTGTCTCATCAGTCATGTCAGGCTGCCAATCACAGGTGTACTTGTATATTTAGGCCAGGGTGGTTTGTGTGGTTTGGGGTTGGGCCTCTTACCTGTTGCAAGAGTCTTACCCCTTCGCTAAGAGGTTTCCTTTACGCTGATTTTGGATTGTTGAACAGAGAATTGTTGAAACGGTGGCGTTTTTGTTTCGGCGTGGGCTACGGCCATACATCTTTCTGCACGGTGAAGAACGTTCCAGTAGTTTCAACTGACATGCCAATTTGTCAACTCAGACGAGGGCCCCCACCACACCTTATGGCACTAGTGGAAAGGAGGATACCATTTTCCAATGCATTTGCAAACTACACACACAACGGCATGAGTTTTCCCAAGTATTGCAAGCAGAAATATGACTCTTCCTAACCTGCTATACTGCAAGATTTTATGCTCAAATATTGATAGTTACAAGGAATGTTTTTACCCTGCAGGTCAACTACAGTAACAAGGGCTCCATTTTTAATGGCGTTCTCTATTTTTTGTTGGCTTGGCTTTCATCTCTAGTTCAATCTTCGCGTTTGTTAGACCATTTCCTCCAAGGCCTTAGATTTCAGATCCTCTTTATTAACATGTGAAGAAGAATTATCAATTGAACGCAGATGAGAACACCAGTTAATTGGCAAATCAGCCCTTCTTCTGAGATCTGTTACGGTTTGACGGTCATCAAGTTCACAAACCACTTTTTGTGTGCTGCCCCATTGACAGAATCAATACACCGGCTTTTTAGGTAGTATTTTGCTGTAATGTCACTGAAGTGGAACGCTTCCTCATGTGTTTTTGCATTTCCTTTATTAAGGTACAAACTGCAATTGGGACATTTTGCATTCCATATTCACGCAGGATCTTATTGAAACACTATTGAGACGAAACGATTGCAATTGAAGATGCATTGATCACAAACATTTATGAAGCCTAAAAATGTGATTTGCTTTGATATTCTATGCACTTTTTTTGACAATAGAATTGCATTTGCACTTGGATAATATTCGTGTTTCCCCTTTACTTTCACTTTGGGTCGCCAGGGTAGAGCGCTTAGAAATGGATCACCTGAAAGAACGTTTCAGTAGACAACAAAATATGACAACGAACTTCATCTTTCTTCAAATTTCAAGTACTTCATCAAGTACTTGAAATTTGAAGTGGTTATGAAGTGGCTTCCCCTCGTTGACGATGGTAATCATGGCGCTCATTTGGAGGCATCCCGATTTTCAATTATAAGGTGTGATTACAGAACGAGTGAGTTTATGTGAAGGAGTTTAGTCTTTTGATCTTTGTAATAAGTGTAATTGCCGAGGGAACAGTTGGCAAAAATGCATTTTATTTTCCATGCAGTGGCTACACATGGAAGTTGGGCATACCCCTTTACACCATGTTATTTTTTTGGTAATATATCAGATCATTGGGGTAAATCTTCCTTTTGGCTTGAACCCCTGACACTTGAAGGGGTTCAACATCTTGCTCAGGCACAAAACAGCATCGATGGATACTGAGGATTATAAGATGAAACTTCATTGATGCCAGGGGGGAAACTGAGTCGTTGCAGCAGCAAATAGTAATAGGATACAGAATAGAAAAATAGTGTGTGTGTATATAAGACTAGAGTAAATGAGTGGTATTTAAACATAACACAACCGTCAATTTCAACACTAGAATGTGTTGTCGGTTGTGTTACGTTTGGAAATGGAAAAATAACAGCAGTAAAATATACTGAGAAAACATGAAAGAAAACATGTACAATAAAATATACAAAAGACATATATGCAGTATGAAACAATACAAAAATATCAAGATGTATGCAATATATTACAAATTAGAAGAATGCAAATATGAAGGAAACAAATATGTGAGTTTGCAGCTAGTTTCTATGCAGGATGTGCAAAATGTGGAAATGTCAAATGAGGAAACAACCTTGGAACCTTCATTCACAACCCTCTAATTTCTATCTAGCTCACACAATGAAATAAATTCCTTTGTACAATAACTTGGTGTAGCAGTAATAATAATAAACTTCAAAACTTTATTTATACAGCGCTTTTCAAAAAAAGTTACAAAGTGCTTTATATGCTTGATGAAACATAAAGATCAGAAAGTACATCACATAAAATGAGTAAAAATTAACAGTTAAAAGTATGAAACGAAACAGGGTTTTTTGATGGAGGCCAGAGTAAAGAGAGTTGCACTAGTCAATACGAAAGCATGGCTAACTTTTTCCATATGAGGAAGAATGATGACTGGACAATTTTCTGTCAACATTAGACCAGAATAAAAAAATACTCCCAAATTTCTGGTGGCTGATTTGACATTTGTTGCTATATTGCCAAGGTAATCATACATTTCAGAAGCTGCATTAGGTGGGCCAAACATAACAATCTCAGATGTATCATCATTAAGCTGCAGAAAGTTTTGATCCAGCATTTGATATCTGCTAAACAGTTATGTAAGGAGGCTAGGCTATGTGGATCATTGGGGTTAAACGGTAAGTACAGTGGCGTATTGTCTGCAAAGCGATGAAAAGCAATGTTGTGTCTGCGAATTATATGGCCATGGGGAAGCATATAGCTAGAGAACAGGACCAAGGATAGAACCTTGCGGGACTCCACAGCTGAATGCAGATGAGGAGGATACAGAATTCCCTAAACTAAGAGAATTTTCTGTCAGAGAGATGAGATATAAACCAGTTTAGAGCAGTGTCTGTAATTCCCACAAAATCTCTAGGTCAATCAACTAGGATATTGTAGTCAACAGTATGAAAAACTGCACTGAGGTCAAGTAGCACCAGGACTGAACATTTACCAGCATCCGCAGAAGATGATTTATAACTTTAAGCCAGTCTCGATGCTGTGTTTGAGGTGGAAACCAGATTGAAAATTTTCAAACAACCTTCTCAAGTACTTGAGACAGAAATGGAAGTTTAGAAATGGGTCTAGTTACTGGGGATAGGAGTGTCAAGATGAGGCTGTTTAAGAAGAGGCTGAGCAAGTGCATGTTTAAAATAAGGAGGTACATCAGTGGCCAGTGGGCTGTTTAAAATTGAAACAATAATAGGACAGATGGTAGCAAAGATTTCTTGTAGGAGCCTGGCTGGAATTATGTCTAGGGCACATGATCATTTCATGTGGTAGGTTTCTTGTCTTTTATTCTTACATTTTTTGGGGTTAAATTAAATATTGATCATTTCTGCCTTCAGAATGTTAAGTACGCTGTGAAATGTGAAAATGAAATTTTGTATTGAGGTCCTATAATACAGTCTGGTCAAGTCTCTGTTAGTACTGCCCTAGATTCTAGCTATAGGCTAGTATTGGATAGTTTTACCAGTGATATTCTTCATCATGATAACCATCCTCACTGTGCTCTTTGCACGAGCATCATCACAAACTCTCCTAAATCTGTTGTTATTTGCAATATAATGTACATAATCAGTGTAATCATAATATAATCATAATCAGTTTTGTGAGCCTGCAAGATTGTCTTTTAAGACTGGCTAAACTATACTTTCATCTAATCTATAAACACTGCCTGAGAAGACCTGGTTTTCATAGTTTAACCACTGTTAAATATGATTCATTTGAATTCAAAGATCTAGTCGGAGACGTATAATGATTCACAAAGGCCTGGCTCACTTTGAAGGCAAGGCTTGACAGGTTTGTTGTTCCACTGTTGAGCAGTTAAAAGGAAGAAAACAGAAATCTGAATGTTTTAAGTGTTTTTACCAACACTGATGTATCTGTCCAAATAGTGTGCATGCATCAGAAAGAGTGTGTGTGTGTGTGTGGTCAGCTGATTCCTCTTATGGTGGAATGCATCTGCCCAAATCAAAACAAAAGAATGCCTCAATAAATAAATACATTCATTTTTAGTTCAAGGGTAAATAAATGTACACAGAAATAAATAAAATAATTTATGTGAATTATAGCATAACCCACTGTTATGTTATTAGTAATTGTAATAGGCAAAATGCGCAGAAGAGGAGTAAGACCGAGTGTGGAATATACTATTCCAGTGAACAGGTCGGCTATCAGAATTAAAAGTCCATTAGAATGCATGTTTTCAGCATTTCTGCTCATTCGCCTTGTGTATTGTTGTTATTATTATTATTATTATTATTATTATTATTATTATGTGAATAATAATAATGAAGAGTCTCAAACCTCTGGCGATTGAATGCCTCTACGCAGCCATTAGTGTACTAATGTTGTCTAACAACCGGTGGGGAGCAAGGCAAGAACAACAGATCTATGCACGCTGATGTCCATCAACCAATGGGAGTTAAGTTACACTGTGAGATACTTTGACATCGCCCTCATTATCAAATGGACAAGGAAACAGAAATAGTTCAGTAGGGAAATGAACAAATAGGGATATAAAAACACATGAGAAAATATATTTATTTGTCAGATTTTATTTATTTATTCATGTATTTATATCTGTGTACATTTATTCATTTTTAAATGTACTTTATTATTTATTTATTGAGGCATTTATTTTTTTATTTATTTCAGCTGCAAAATGAAACTTTTTCCACATTAAAAAAACAAAAGGATTTATTCTGCATTATACTGTATGTGTGTATATAAAGTTCAGTTGTACCTCTGATTAAAGTTGGTGTGAGTCCTTTATTTGGAAATAAAGTGTCTATAATAAGCAACTGCACTGGGCCCACAGTGCCCATACTGATCAATACACAAAAAAATGATGGAATAGAAACTAAACATAAACAATATGGTGAGTATGTGTGGGATGCTCCCTTGAGTTATTAAAATTGACAGTACTGTAATTAATAGTGTCATTGATTATCAGTCCATTGTATTAAAATGATTGAAGTGACTATATTACAATGCATGGCATAAAATAGCATTTGATTAATGGAATGTGGACATTTATTAATATGTCGCTTTTAAATTTTTTAATATTACTTCATTCAACGTACTGCGATGCATGTGTGTTTCCGCGCGTGCATCTGTGTGTGTGCACGTTTTAGCTGCATCCCTTCATCCCTGAAAGAGTGAATTTCCTGCATCCCTGCCGCTACCTCGGGAACGTCTTCCTGCTTGATTCATGTGGCTGACGTGCAGTGGCCCCTAAGCAGCAAAATAAAATATTCATATCTTTGAGGGCCACACCGCAGTCCTTTAGGAAAAAAAAATGTCCCCTTCTTGATCGGTTAAAAGTAAATATTATGCACCACCACCATAAAGCGCCGCAGCTTCGCGTGGTTGAGAATCACTATAGCCACAGGGTTTTTTGGACACACTATAATCATTTGTGTAAATTGAACCCTGCGGAGAGCTGGAAATAATGTGTGCCTAATTGGGTGCGACTAACAAGGCCTCAAGGCAGTGCTGTGCATTGTGTTTACAGCAAGAAATCAGAATAAACCCTTTAAAAGTCAAGAGGGTCCACGAGAGGATTATGAGAGTAAATGGATATTACTTTGTTTAAAGGGGTAATCCACCCTAAATCAGAATTTGCTTAATGTTACTCCTACTGTGTGATTTCGAGCAGTCAAGTTTTTTCTGAACACGACTGGCCAACTGATCTTCTCTAATATGTGTTTCTACCAAGAAACCCCCTCTCTGGAGCTGACGAGAAATAGGGGGCGGGGCTTGCTCGTGTAGGAGTTTTCTAATTCATTTTCCAAAGCAGTAAATTTGTACATATCCCCTTGAAAATCACTTTGGATACCGTCACCGCCAACTCCTTTGTCGCCAAAGGAACAGCAGAAAGAAAGTGTTGTTTGGTGGCATCACAGTCTTGGCTCTATCCTTGCCTTGAGTTGTTGATATGTACATATTACACCTTCTTCCTGTCCAAGGTCTTGGGAGTGACTCACTGTATGCGAAGGCACTTTTAGATCCGCAAACAAATAGAACTTTTTCTGAGGTTGCCCGCTCTGTATCAATTTCCCGATCGGAAAACGGCGCCGCTTATCTCGCATCGGTGAGTGGGCGGCGTCTTTTGTCTTCGATCCCCCGCAGCGCACCAGGATACCGCGGCGCAGCGATTAGCCGTCAGAGTCAATCTGACATACAGCTGTCTCATTAAACTTCCCGCAGAGAAATGGATCAGCCTCGTGAACGTTACTTCACATATTTACGCTCCCAGTAATTAGAAATTAGAGTCAGATCTTCATTGCTGCATCTTTTATCAGGAACAGTAATTGTCCTGTCATAACTAAATCATTTCTATGGCTAAGTGGGTTGGGCCATGAGGACAGAAAATAAAGGAGGCAGAAAAAGGCAATTAAATTACGGCATTGTAGTCGCCTGACTCTCAGAGCATTTCAATCATTAGAATCAATTATTTAATGGAAAAATGTAATGTTGTGCTAGATAATATGTAAAGAGGACTAAAAATACAGCGGAACTTAAATGCTATCCCATTCTTTGGTCCAGACAATGGGATATTGTACAGCGAGCAGAAGCGGCAATGTGAAAATTGATTGTATTCATCATAGGATTTGCGGAGGACACCTGTTTACTGAATGCATTGTTTGCCAAAGATGTAAATCTGCCGAAACTGTCAATCAGGCGTTTCAGCACGTTTCACCAACCGCCAAATGAAACCGGACGGGGACCGTATGTAACCAACATAGTTCTTTGTTGCTTTTTAATCAATTTTTAAATTGATTCTAAAGTGACTTGCTTCATGGCTCATTCGAAACGCGACCCCTTCACGGTGAGGTAAGATGTGAGCGGCTCCCTCCTGTGCTGCTGCCCTAGTTGCACACTGTTGCATGTGAACATGTTGCCCTAGTTGCACACTGTTGCATGTGAACATGTGTACAAATCACCCC